>JACDJE010000151.1:961422-1118610 GCA_016647715.1 Pavo muticus
CTTCCTCTTCGCGCCAAGTCCTCCCCAGGGAAGCCGCACCTCTCCTCCCGTCATAACCAATAATATAATGATTCGAGTTAAAGAGAGGAACCAGAACATTAACTCTTTAACTCCTACTGGTTCACATGATGTTCTGATGTGGAATACTGATCACAAAAGAAAAATCACCAAACCACAATATCCAGGAAGAAGTGGAAAATGTTTATGGTTTGCAAGGTATGCAAAACATGCTTCCCAGAGACTGTAAACTTGTACAGCTGTGGACTACCATTAATAAATAGTGCCATGAAGATCTGAAGTAATATTCATGTGGAATATGCTGATAGCCTTTTCCAGTTACACGTTAGACATCAATGACCACCACCCAGTAACATGTCTTAAATAGGAAAAAGGTAATGTTTATATTAGTATTATTACAAAATTGATTATGCCAAGGCAACCTTATCATGCCGAATGTGTGAATGCCCTCTGCTAGATACTGAATCAATTCTTTACTGCATAAGGGCAGGAGATGTTTCGTGCAAAATGGGGAAGTATTCAGAATTGTTTGGAGTGCCCACTGCTCAAGTGATTTCATGGTACAAAATCTTGTGTTACAAAGGCATCTAGAAACTGTGGAAGGTAGAACTGGATGCTACCACAATATGGATAATCAAGAAAGGTCTGCTGTACTTTGTAGAAAAATAGGGGGAAAGTGATTTACTTAAAGCCCCACAAGAAGTCTATGATTCCTTTGATTGCATTGCCAACAGCCCAATTTCTTGGCAACATTGTATCCTTAAATATTATATCCTCCTCAAAACGATGTAACCTAAGTGGGAAAAAGGCAAGTGAGGGCATTGATTCTTAGTCAAGAACAAATGGGACTCAGTGCAAACAAGAATTGTTTGGTCTGGCTCCTGTGCATTCTCAAGCAGTTTCTAACAGCTTTAGTGACCTAGAGTTGAAAACCACTGTAGAAGAGCTGATACTTTTGAAACTCGACGCAATGGATGTTAATGTAGTTTTTTTTTTCTTTTTTTCTTTTTTTCCTGAAACTGACAAAAGTTTCTGCTGTTACTAACATACTAGACTCTATCTTGTTAAATTTGTACACATTTATACACCTTTTTTTTTTTTTTTAAATGCTCGTATGCTTGGCATATATTTCTGCATTAAACCCTTTCTCTTAGAGCAGAACAACAATTACACAACTGAACAGAATAATAATGCTGTATGGAGGAGAACAAGAATTCNAGATCAAACAACATGAGACCAGAATTGAAGAGCTACTCACCTAGACCTCTAGATTTAAACAAACTTCAACACAGTGTCCTTCATCAACTGTGTTTAAGGATAAAAGCTATAAAAACTACATGAGAACACACATAAGAACAGTGATTGCAAAGACCTGCCTGGTTTCAACCTTGTCTCTGACACAGGGGAAGTGTAGAGAAAGGTCATTTCACACACCGAGAGTGCCAAGGGAGTATTTTCCTCCTAGTGTCGAGCAGACAATAATCTGACAGGCTGGGCCAAAGTATACATCAAGATCATTGTTCTTATCGGATTCCCATGCCTTCTGTAACTGCGTGGAAACCCCACATGGACAATTTTCCACTGTTATGTACAGTTATGTCCTGCAGCAGTAAGTTGGAAGTTTTGTTATGATCTTTCTAAAAAAATAGTTTCACTTGTTTGCTTTAAATCTACCATCTGAACATTTCAGTTGGTGGTTTTAATCTCTGTGTGATGAGAAATAGGAAATAACCATTTCCTATTAATATCCTCCACCTTAGTCATAATTTTCTTCCTCCTTTGATTTCTTTCTTCTTCAGGTGTTAGATTCTTCTTCTATTAAATCTATATAAAGATGAAGTACCTTTCTTGCCATCCCCAGAGTACCTGGGATTTAAAAGAAGGCCTTCAGTAAGGCCTTTGATATTATCCCACTTAAGATCCTTATAAACAAGCTGATGATACACGGACTGGATTGGCAGACAATGACGTGGACTGAAAAGTGGCTAGCTGAATGTCTGGTCTCAGACAGTGGTGCTCAGTGGTGCAAAGTCTAGTTGGTGTTCAGCTACAGTGGTGTACTCCAAGGGTCAATATTGGGTTCAATCTTGTTCAAATGATTAATGATCTAGACAGTGGGGTCGGATGTACTCTCAGACAGCCTGCAGATAACACAAAGCTGGGGAAATGCCTGATACACCAAAGGGTCATGCTGCTGTCCAGAGTGAATTCGACAGGCTGGAGAAATGGACTGGTAAGAATTTCATGAAGTTCAATATGGAGAAATGAAAAGTTCCTTTCCTAGGGAGGAGCAATCCCTGGCACCAGTACATGCTGGATGACACTCAGTTGGAAAGTAGATCTATAGAAAAGAATGTGGGGGTCTTGAGAGATGTCAAGCTGAAAATCAGCTAACAGTGTGCCTTTTCTGCCAGGAAAGCTAATGGTATCCTGGGCTGCACTGGGCAAAGAATCACTAAGTGATCATGAGAGGTGATCCACGCCCTCTGCTTGGCATTGGTAAGGCTGCATCTGTAGTAGTGTGTCCAGTTCTTGTCTCTCCAGTACGAGAGAGATCTAAAGGCCAGCAAGCCTTACTTCTGTGCCTGAGGAGATCATGGAACAGGTTACCCTGGAGGCAATGAGAAGGTACATGCCTTAGACAAGGAGATGATCCAAGACAGATGGCATGGCTTCACCAAGGGCAACTTGTGCCTGACCAATCTGGTGGCTTTCTACAATGGATTGCTGGCATCAGTAGACAAGAGAAGACCAACCAATGTAATTTACTTGGACTTCTGTGAGGTCTTTGACATAGTCCCATACCACATCCTTATCTCTATATTGAAGAGCTATGGATTTGAAGGGTAAATTTTGTGGTGGATAGGGAATTGGCTGAATGGTTGCAGCCACAGAGTTGTGATCAACGGTTCTATGTCCAGATTTTGATACTAACTGTCCATGAAATAGCTGCAGTACAATTACAGTTACTATAAGAAGGGCTATACAAAACAGAAAGCTGATCATGGGCAGTTTTCTACTCATAAAGGGCCAGTATCTTTATCAGGTGTTTGCTCTAAATCTTCTATGTAACCAGGTCAACACTAGGATTATGTAGAAATTAAATGAGACTAAAATATTGCCACGAACATAAAAAGTTTGTTCTCCTTAAAAATACATTTGCTGAAAGAAAAACTCTACCTATCAAAAGAAATGTGAAACAAACAGGAAAAAAAAAAACATTCTAGAGAGAAAACTGGGAGATCAGCACCAACGGTCAATGGTTAATCTTGAGGTAAGCAAGATATTTTTTGGTTGGCTATATTGACAAGAACCATATCAAGTGCTCTCCACAAATGGCCACCAAATAAGACAAATGGTTTTTTGGCATCTCTTAGCTGTTTTAAACAGCAATTTTCACAAAACAAACGCTGAGTTTATAGCTAATGAGAAGCATTGGTCTGGTCAGCTGAAGACTGTTCTACCTTCTGTAGGCACTCAAAGCAGTGAGCTATAAAGCCAGCTGCAGCACTGTATCCAGCAGGCACCCAGACCTGCAGCATTCCCTGGGACTCATGGAAATTATATGCCAAATTTCCAAGAGAATCCTTTTGTGAATAGACACTTCAGTCTGCTTGGCTCTCTGGCAAATCCTTTCCTTGGACCTTTCCAGCAGTACTGTCTTTGGCTGCTGGTTCCTGTATTAATCAGAGTGCAGAAATGAGTGGTGCACATTTATGTAAGAATAGTTATAAAATCTGCTTCAGAAAAGTATACAGTCAACTACTTAGTCTCAGTCCTTAGAGGCGTATTTTTAATGTTCATTTATTTATTTTTAAAATGTTCATTTATGTATATACAGTAATATCATTACAACCCACTCAATCCAATTAGCAGCACCATGAAAAAGGGATGGAGGTTTTTGTTTGATTCAATTGTAAGCAAATGAAGCAGTAATAAATCCCCAATTAGCACTGAGGAAAATAGGCTGAAGGATTTTTTTCTCTAGAATTTCACTGTAAACAAAAATGTGTGGCTGGCATTGAAGAGGAAGGAAAATACAATTTAAAGACACTTTAAATCTTCAGTGATTAATGTCATGCCAAGCGACTCATTAAAATTTCCATAAAAATATGACCATAGAAAAGAATTCTCTTCTGAAGAAAAATCAAATGTAATTAAGAGAGAGAGAGAACGGGGGAAGAATTACCAGACCAAATCAAGCTAACTTAGACTAAGCTGCCAGATAATGCATTTCGAGGGGAAAAGTCAGACCCTTGCAGAGGGCATCAGACTGGGACTCAGGAGGAGGGCACTCAGGTCCCAGTGTTGTCACACTTTGTGTGACATCTGGCAAAGCACTCATCCATGGCTTGGTGCCTTGGGCATGCAGCAAAGATTGCTACAACTCCCTTCTCCTACTCTTGGACAGTCTTGCTAATTTTGACTGAGCGTTTGTGGTGAATGTGTAGAGTAAGACCATGGAGAAGATAAGATTAGTTATACCTTTCTTGAGGCGAGATGGGGCAAGATATGGCTTGACTGAAAGGTATTGTAGGTGTTAGAACCTCCTCCTGTTGGCATCAAGTACATAGTCATGAGCATCAGATCCCAAAGCATCGTGTTTTCCACTCCTAGCTTGTGAGGAGGAGTATATCTACACACCTGTCTCATAGTATTATGACTTGAACTGATTTTGGGCTTCTTTATGTCACAGATTTACAATGCTGATGATTTTTCAGTGCTCTCACTGACTTGTGTCATCGTTCCTGCCACAGAGAACATCGCAGGGATAGGTTTTTTCAGGAGTCTGGCACCAATATCCCCTGAACACTCAGATTTTTGTGTTGCAGACCCCAGCAAATATTTGAAGATTTGGCTTTGTGCTGTTCAGAGTACATGCTGATTCATGTTTGGCTCCAACACATTCTATGCTATTTTTGAATCAAGAAAAATGTTATTCAGATGGTCTGGTAGGCCTGTTATGTGTAGTGAAAAAATAATTCAAAAAAAAAGAAAAAAAGAAAAAAAAGGCATTATCTCGATTTCATCACTTCTTTTTCAGTTAGTGATTCCTTCACTTTGATTATCACGGGCAAAATACTGATCACATTTGATTTCCCGTTAGTTAGAGTGTTCGGTATTTTTTGTTTGCTTCTAAAAAGGAAAAAAAAATGCTGTTTCATAAATAGCATACCACATACCACAGATGTCCTACGAGGAGTCAGTATGAGAGAAATGCATCTTGAACTCAGAATGCAAACAGAGTGGGGAGAAGGAAAGGGACCAAATGCTAGTTTTAGTCTATATTTTAGTCACCTGGACTAAGTATTGTATCTACTCCTCTTTAGTCTATTGTAACTCTCTACTCTCTATTGAAACTACTCCTCTCCTATATTGGTAGTGAAAGGAGTCAGACTGGGAAGCCTAAACTGGGCTGGCCATACTGCTCTTGGACAGAAATGTCATGACTTTTGCATGCCTAATCAAAGCATCTCTCTCAGGCTGCCTGATAAGGACCCAGGACTCTCAAGCTACGCCTGACACCAGTCAAGGTCTATAGTTGGCCCTTGAGGTAAAATGAATGGCTCAGCGCATACCCAGAATCTCTATAGATCCATCCAGGCACAATCCTGGCTGTGATCGTCCCTGGGCATTGACTTGCAAAATTAAAGTAGTCATGGGCTGAAAGCACACCAGGGTGATGATAAAAGTTGAATCATCTAGGATCATCATCTCTCTAAAATGAAAAGTCATTTATAGCTGTCAGACCAAGAAGTGGCAGCCTAGATTCTCATCTTGAGGCCAAATATGGTAGATACAAATAACTTGGGCCCCTCATAAAGTAAAATTTTCCCTCATTAAACATAGATGCTTGTGGTGCAGTGTTCAGCAGTTTGCTCTTTTATATCCAGGCTCTGATTGTTTTATTTTTATCCTTTAAGAGAAATCAGATGTTAAAGAGGAAGCTATTCTTAGGCTGACTGTACAAGTGATCAAGCCAAGCATATCCATAGAAGACAGCTGCTGGCAAATGATAATCCAGGGTTGTGCTTTCAGTGCAGAAACAGCAGTGTGAGTGCTGGGCACGCAGACATGGCACCCTTGGGGAGCAAGAGAGGAGCTGTCATTGCTTTTCCAGTCCTCATCTCAGGTTCTCATAAGTGTAGGAGTCACTTTATAACAAAAATTCCCATGAGACATTTAATTCCTTGGTGTCACTATATCATTTGCATAGCCATTAGCCCTGCTGAGGAGGCTGGCTTCAATGGCAGTAACCCCATGGCAATACATTGTGCTGGATGGCACTTTCTAGGGTTCATCAGGAGTTCTTGGCAGGTAGATAAGTGTGGCAAGATGAGGTGATGCAGTCACCAATGGCCTGACATTGCTTGGGCTCTTTTTCTCACTTGTAATTGTCAGAGTCTCATCAAAGAAAAGTTCATGACAAGGTGAAGAACCATTGCTCCACTGCACTCTCTACAGGGGAGCAAGTCCCTTAGCAGCTGGTGTGGCCTCACCTCTAGCGCTGTGTGCAGGTTTAGGCATCACAATACAAGAAGTCCATGAAAACACCAGAGCATCCAAAGGAGGGCTACGAAGGTGGTGAATGGTCTAGAGGGAAAAGTGTGTGAGGAGTGGCTGAAGTCCCTTGTTTTTTTTGGACTAGAGAAGAGCAGGCTGAGGGGAGGCCTCATGGTGGCTGCAGCTCCTCACAGGAAGTGGAGGGGCTGCACTGAGCTCGGCTCTCTGGTGACAGCAACAGGACCCAAGGGAATGGCATGGAGCTGTGTCAGGGGAGGGTCAAACTGGGTGATGAAAAGGTTCTGCATCAGAAGGTGGTGTGCATGGAACAGACTCACCAGGGCAGTGGGCATGGTTCCAAGCTGCCAGAGTTCAAGAAGCATTTGGACAACACTCTCAGATAATTTGGGGTGGTCCTTTGTGGAGCCAAAAGCTTCGTTTGTTGAGCTGCTCTCAATGATATTTGAAAAATCATGGCAGTCATGTGAAGTCCCTGATGACTGTAAAAAAGGCAATGTCACACCCATTTTTAGGAAGGATTCAAAGGATGATACAGGGAACTGTCAACCTGTCAGCCTTACGTGGGAGGGTTCATGGAACAGAACCTCCTGGAATCTATGATAAGACAAACGGAAGAGAGGGAGGTGATATGAGATAACCAGCATGTCTTCACCAAGATAATGGCCTTCTATGGTGGCATAACTGGTACAAGAGAAGAACCACTAATGTCATATATCTGGACATCAGTAAAGCCTTTAACAAATTGGAAAGATGGTGGACTGATTTGATGGACAATAAACTGGTTGCAAGATCGTACCCAGAGAGAAGTGGTCAGTGTTGGTTGGGACTGAGATCTGTGATGAATGGTGTCCCTCAGGAGTTCAGTGCACTTCAATGATGATTAATAATTCCCACATGAATGGTGGGATCAAGTGCACTCTCAGCAAGTTTGTGGATGGCATCAAACTATGTGGTGCAGTCAACACACATTCCACGATCCTCCTACTGTTCTGCGCTATACACCAGTTCCCTGTCATGAAAAAAGACATTAATTCTTCCTTTTTCCTGTCTCTTTGGGGTAGACATAATCTCTTCCTGTGTGTCCATAAAGTATCTGTCTCAAAGGATCTTAGTTCTCATTTAGGATCTTCAGATGTCGCTGTACCAAGAAGGAACCCAACAACATGTGTGAATGCATGTCCCCAAGCTCTTTAAACAGATATTGTCCAACAGCTCAAAGTGACAGTAGACCTGCCTGTCCCATGCCATAGTTGAAAGCACCTTCTGGCATGACAGCATGAGGCAATCTCAGTTACTTGTGCACATACTGAAACACAAGTGAGATTGTGGTTGGCCCAGAAGTATCAACACTGAAACAGACTATTGGTATTGAGTCCTCAGAGACAGTAAGAATTACATGTGTTAATAAAGGTCTGTATTCTCTTGCTCCTAAGGAATTGCCAGTGAGCTCACATCCTTTTCTGAGCTAATGATAATGAATCAGATCACCCAAGGCAAAAGTAATTAACAATATCTGTGCTTCGGTAGGCCCACACAGAGCAATATAGAGGGTATGATATCTTCTCTTGCTAGAATTTCTACTCTACTTTGTTGGGATTTTTTATTAACTTCATTTAGTGCCAAATCAGGCAGGCAAGTATGGTTGTAAATTTCCTTACTGAGACATGGTTAGCTTGTAAAATATAGACTATGAGCTCTAATGCTTTGCAGTATTTCAGAGCCCTGGTCACTTTTCATAAATGTAAAGGATTCTCTTTTTATCTAAGTCTTTTTTTGCAGCTGAAAATTCTGAGTCTTGCCTACATAGATTGAAATCTGCTGAAAACATGGGAAGGGATGGAAAAAGAATCAGAAAATAGGCCAAATAACACAGAATAAAGGAAAAGTTTGAATGACGTAAATTTCTTCATTACTGAATGCAGTAAGAAATGCAATTAATGATGAGCATAGAACTCTCATTCTTAGTCAGCAAATCACTTTTGCTAACAATTAATTGCAAACACTTAAAGCCGATCTGATCATACACCAGTAATACCTGTTTGCTTTGTGTGACTAAGCAACCAAACACCAGAGATAGCACCCAGCAGGCAAGTCCTGAACCAAGCCCAAATCTCCAACCATATTGTTGAAATCTGCTATAAGGGTTGAGCCAGGAGACACAATGGCAGCAAACAAGGGAGGCAGCAGCTCTGCAGTGCTGGAAGCTCCTGGCATCTGAGCCTGTAGTGTACATACATGTTTGCACTGGTGCGTGAGGAGGAAAGGACATCAGGACAGCAAAATACTTTGTGGTTAAACTCTCCAGAGGCCAATGGAGATTTGATTCAGTTCACAACAGTGTTGTCCAATCTACTCCTACTGCTCCTCACTAACTATTGCCTTTGGAAAACAAAAGGTGTATAGAAATATTGTATAAAGAGATTTGATCGGACTCATTAAGTGACACTTACTGCTTCTGGGACAGCAGCAAAGAAATGATGCAAGGAATTGGGGTTACTCAACCTACTTAACCTGGGAGAAATTAGTCTGAAAAGAGGTATCACCTTACTGCAGGGCTTAAAAGAATATACTATTCTCAATCCCCAGGGTATATAGGGCAAGAAGTACAGCATTTAAATCGTAACAAAGGAGATTCAGGTCAGAAAAAAAGTATTGTAACTGTAAAAATTGGGGAAGAGGTGGGTGTTTTTTCAACAAGATTTTAAAAGCAAGGTAGACAAATACTGAGTGAGAATAGTTAAAGTGTACCTGTTCTGTCTTAAGGAGGAAGGATGAATTATATATTTCTTTATTTTCTATGAGCCTAATCCTCCTAATTTTCAAAGAAATTGGGTGCCTGTTTTCAAGAATTCCCTTCAAAAGTTCCAGACAAATAGATTCTGAGCATTTTTGCAAATAGCTTTGCTATTAACTGCATTAATATGAGCTAATCATTAGTGTGTCTACTCAGCTGGCAATTTACTTATTGGCTTTTGCCTTTGGAGGGTCTGATCCCATCACACAACAAGGTCTGGCTGCTGTGCATTAGCAGCTCAATGAAGTCAATAGGAGTCAAGGAGTCTTCATTCATGTCCCTGGCCATGCTTTAATTTCTATTAAAGTCCTTAAACATTTTATTTATGTCTCAAGATATTATCATAAGATCTCTAAAACTACTGTCTTGCTGATGATGATTTTGGGAAATTGCCAGAAGATATGTATTCTTGCCCTTTAACCGAAAACAGAATTAATTTACATTAAAATAACCTCAGTTTCTTCACTCTAATCAATGCTATATTTAACTTGCTTTTTATACAGCCAGGGTCTTACACCCATGAATGTTAGTACTGATGACTCATGTGACCACTGGGTGATTTTTAAAAGATGTGTTTATAGGAACAGGCTTTCTTCACCCCACCCAAGCCTGATTTCAAAAAGTAATCCTGTTCTTGGCTTTCCAATCTACAGCTATAGAGGAACCTACTCTTGAACTTCAAAGGAAGCATCAGTCATCTTGACAGCATTTGACATCCAAGAGTTTCTGGGGATCTTGTTTTATGTTGGACAAACTGTCCAACATCATGAGTCCTTTCAGTTCCCAGTCCTTCTGTGGGCAAATTGAATTCATACTCCAGAAAGCATAGATCTTACCAACTACATCTTGAGAATTTGCAGAAATACCTGTTCCTGAGAGTATGGCTGTTTCTTTTGATGTAAGACTGACCCCTAACATCAACAGACCCATTTAACCACAATCAGAGGGACTTGGAGGGCAAAATTGTGCTCTGCCATTTCTCATAGTCTTTTATTCAAAGTCTTTTTTTTTCTACCGAGATTCTGCTCATTAAGTACACTTCTTACTGTAATTACAGTTCCCTGGTGTGTTTTACCATCAGTGCTGGAGACACAATTTGCAAGTGGAAGCAGTACTCTTCCTCCCTCACTGTATCTACAGGGGAAAGTGCCAACTTTTTATTTACTTCCTGAACTGGTTCTTCTATCTTGCTGAGTGAGGTCTTTCTTTCTCACCTCATAACACACACTCTGTATTTGCATAGCTTCAGATAGATAATTAAAGCACTCATCACCACTTATCTGAACCCTGCTATAAATCTCCACATAGCAGAGAGTGTAGCCTTTTGGCAAGAGCAAAAGCACAGCCCGATTGCTTGCTGAAGAAGAGCATAACGGCTGCTGACATGCTTTTTCAGCTTGTACTGTTGGGAATGAGTTCACCTTCCTGAGCCAACCCTCTGCCATAAAGTGAAGCCCCTCTTGCCTGGAAACAACCAAGATTCCTGTTAAGAATTGGGCAGAAGATGGGAATTCACTGAAGAACTTGAAAAAGCAGGTGTATAATGGTAGGTGATGTCTTTGGGGGAGTATTGATTGAGAGTAGGGAGAGAAGGTTATTGATTCAGATGAGTACCTTTGTGTAAGATAAGTGTTCACGTGCTTCCTTAGCCTCCATCTCCATCCCCCTGCAGCCCCACGTTGCTAGCCCTTCCCCACCACAGAAGCTGTTCCACTCCATCCGATTCATGTTTTTAATAGGAGGAAAAGATTCCCAAAGATCTCCTTAATGCTGTGTAAATCTAAATAAGAAAGCAGTTAGGCAACCTAGGAGGCTGGGCACCGGGCAGAGGTTTCTGTGTGCTCCCTGTAATGCCTTGGTCTGGTGATGGGACACCCCGTATACACATGGGAGGAGGATAAGGAAAAACACTCAAGAAACCATACAATTTCTCCAGGCAGAAATACTGTGCTCAGAAAACTCTTGAAATAACACAGCCCAGGAGATGAGATGCTTGGCCCTCTGAAAGAGGAGACACTGGTATTTTGAGGTCCTTTGAGGAGCTGTTCTTGTGGATGCAGTCTGTCCATGATCTATTTTAGCCTCTTTGAAACTCCCACAGTGCAAAATCTGATATTGGTTAGTACATTGTTATTCCCATTGGATATCAAACCACAGAGGGGCCTACAATAAGCCAAAAGAAGTATCTGATGCACTAATCCCTGTGATGTCACCTCTGAGTGTAGAACCATGGAATAGAATCATTCTCTATAGCTCTTCAAACTGCAATGCCTTAGGGAAATTTTTATGCAGTCAGTGAAGAGATTGTTTAGCAAAGAAGACAAACTGGTGGTGGATACCCCATCCCTAGAGACATTCGAGGTCAGGTTAGGGGATTTAAGCAACCTGATCTAGCTGTAGATGTCCGTGTACTTTGCAGCAGAGTTGTACTAGATGAACTTTAAAGGTTCTTTCCAACTCAAATGATTCTGTGATTCTGTGAAATTTTCTTCTCCTCGCCCCAATTTATTAATTCTCCATTTTGTCTCTCTTCAAGCTCTCTGACTCCTCTAGCAGTACCCAGAGTGGGTGGAAAATCCATGGGCAGTGCAGGGTTACTGAAAGCTGGCAGTCATGGGGAAGAGCAAGGGAAGTCCCTGGGCATCTGACACAGCCATTTGGTATGAAAATGGGTCTGCTGTACTCAGTCCTATATCTCACCCAGATCTTTTTCCTCTGTCTTGCACCGTGGATGTTTGGACTAGATGATATTAGAGATCTTTTCCAACCATAATGATTCTATCATTACATGATTCTATGATCCCCTTTGAGTATTCACATTTGTTTCCTGCATTATATATACTGAAACAAAATGAAACTAAACAGTACGAAAAACATATTTGTCCTTAGCAACTCCCTGTCCTCGGCATAAGAATCCTTTAAGTACAAAAGGAAAGTTGTCCAGCAAACTGGACTCATCCAATTGGGTATTCACTGCTCAACTGAAGATCAAGTTTGTTAGTGAATAAAGGAGTGCAAAATAACCTTCCCTATGGTAGCATTTGTCTCTTACTCTAGATTTTAATAAATATTAATTTATTTGACCATATAAAGCCTTTCAAATCTTCTAGGCACTTTTGAAACATTATGCAATTAATTTGTTATTCCTCTTTGCTAAAGAAGATATTTTGTCCCTGGCTAATACAGATATCTCTGAGGAAGCAATATTCGAGTTTTTTTTGAAAGCACAAAATTACAGAACTGCTGTTATTATTGATGTTTGACAAATAAGTACTCCCCAAAGGTCAGGTTCCCAGGAAAAATGTTTTAGTTAGTGGAAAAGTGTATCACAGTCCATTAGCAGTCATCTTTTCACCAAGAAATGGCATCTCCAGCAGCAAGGCTGAGAAGGTCCCTTGTAAAGGTTGTTCACCCAGTGGTGAAAATGTCATTTAAGAGCTACTCATAGACATGTCTCTTCCAGATAGCCTACATGCTATAATCACTAAAAGAAGAGAGAATTAGATTAGATGTTAGAAGGAGCAGGCAGACCTGTTCCCTGTTGCATAACAACTACCACAACTAAGAAAAAGCAATGGGTGATGGTGGTGGGTACAGAGGCACACATTTATCATCCTGATCCTTTATGTAGAGATCTGCTGCTTTCCAGGGGCCTGCATCAAAGATGTGACAGACAGTCTGCCAGACCTTATATGTCCCACAGACTACTACCTACTTCTGCTATTTCACGTAGACACCAGTGACACAGCTGTTAGCAACCTGAAGCATATCAGAAGGGACTACAAGGAGATGGGAGCAGCAGTGATGAATTCAGGAGCATAGGTAGTCTTCTCATCAATCCTCCCAGGTAGGGGTATCAGCAGGGAAAGGGCTGATAGAATTAAGAGAATTAATAAAAGGTTAAGGGAGTGGTGTACTGAATAGGGCTTCAACTACCTATGTACTGGAACTAGTTTTGAGGAATCTGGTCTTCTGGGGGAGAGTGGGGTTCATCTCTCAGAGAAGGGGAAGACCATCTTTGGCAACAAGCTTTCCAATTTAATCAAGATGGATTTAAACTAGAGTTGCTGGGGGAGGAGATCCTCGAACCATCCCACTTTGAGGCTGATGATGGTAATGGATGCTGTGAGCTGCAGCTGGATCACAGGCCAGTAAGACAGCAACTAAGGTGCAGGATAAGGGAATTCCAATTGCTAAATCAGCCTCAATGGGAGCCCAATTCAAATGCCTGCACACTAATGCACAGAGCGTGGGGAAAAAGCAAGAAGAGTTACAGGCATGCGCGTGCCTACAGGGCTACTTTGGTCACAAAATTGTAGAAAAATGGATATGATGAATGGACCACTTGCCACTCAGAGAGTTGCGGTCAATGGCTCAGTGTCCAAGTGGAGACTGGTGACAAGTGGAGTTCCTCAGGGATCAGTGCTGGGAGCGGTGTTAACATCTTTGTAGGTGACATGGACAGTGGGATCGAGTGCACCCTCAGCAAGTTTGCAGATGACACCAAGCTGAGTGGTGCAGCTGACACATTAGAGGGAAGAGATCCCATCCAGACGGGCCTGGACAGGCTTGAGAGGTGGGCCCATGTCAACTTCATGCAGTTCAACAAGGCCAAGTATAAGGTCCTGCACCTGGGTCGGGGCAATCCCAAGCACAGATATAGGTTGGTCGTAGAATGGCTTGAGAGCAGCCCTGAAAAGGAAAATGTGGGAGTGTCAGATGATGAAAGATTCAACATGAGCAGGCAGTGTGTACTTGCAGCCCAGAAGCCTGACTACATTTTGGGTTGCATCAAGAGAAGCGTGACCAGCAGGTCAAGGGAGGTGATTCTGCCCCTCTACTCTGCTCTCATGAGACCATGCATGAAGTACTGTGGCCAGTTCTGAGGCCCCCATCACAAGGACATGGAGCTGTTGAAGCAGGTCCAGAGGAAGACCACAAAGATGATCAGAGGGCTGGAGCACCTCTCCTACAAGGACAGGCTGAGAGAGCTGGGGCTCTTCAGCCTGGAGAAGAGAAGGCTCTGGGGAGAACATATAGAGGCTTTCAGTATCTGAAGGGGGCCTACAGGAAATCAGGGGAGAACTTTTTATAAGGACAGGTAGTGACAAGACAAGGGGAAATGATTATAAACTGGAAGAGGGTAGATTTAGACTAGATATTAGGAATAAATTCTTTACTGTGAGGGTGGTGAGACACTTGAACATGCCGCCCAGAGAGGTTGTGGATGCCCCCTCCCTGGAGATGTTTGAGGCCAGGCTGGCTGGGGCTTTGAGAAACCTGATCTAGAGGGAGGTATCCCTGCACATAGCAGGGGGTTTGGAGCTAGATGATCTTAAAGGTCCCTTCCAACCCAAACCATTCTATGATTCTATGATTTTATGAAATCCTTCACTCAGAGGATAGTGAGGCAGTGACAGGCTGCCCAGAGAAGCTGTGGATGTCCCATCCCTGGAGATGCTCAAGGCCAGGTTGGATAGACCCTGGGCAGCCTGATCTGGTGGTGGCAATGGAACTTGATGATTCTACAAGATCTCTTGCAACCCAAGCCATTCTACCACCCTATGATTCTGAGATTAATTCTGTGACTCAATCTCTGCTGCATCATGTTATTTAAACTATAACTGGGATTTATCTGGATACCTATAGCAAGTGAAAGCTATAGTCACAGACCAGGACCATCTGTACTAGGCTTTGCAAAAATTCAAATAGCACCTACCAAGTGACATTGCAGTTTGCAAATACTTCTGTAACACTGAGTCAGACAGTTTGGTGAGGGATTTTAGCACTGGGAGTCTGACAAAGCTGATCCCCTGAGGGTTTGGTAGGGCCCTGGACAGACCTGGAGGGATGTGGATGTGTGATAGCAGCCAGGTTAGTTCTTTAAATGTAGGATGTGCTACATGCAAAATATCTCCCTCCTGTGGCAGCTTCATTCTTCCACAAACCACAAACTTGATTAACTCCATCTTGTTTTGAGAGCTTAAAATGTGACCACCAAGGATTATATGGCTGCAGGTTTTAAATTTACTAATAAGGTTACCTGGAGCCTACTGACAGGTGGAATTGCTATGAAAAAACAGTTACTACATTTTTCCATTACGCTCAATGGCCACCCAAAACATTAGCTAACTGACCTTCCAAGAGAGAAGATGCTGTCAAGATGCAGTGGCCTCTAGAGAGTAATTCATCCCATCTTAAGCCCCAAATCCCCATACTATCTGCTGATGAAAGAAGGAACCCTAGATAAATACCCTCCCAACCTTGTTAGACAGGTGGAATCCTTCATTTTCGTGGCTTGAGAATATGAATCAAATTACAAATCAAATTTATTATTAGCATGTAGAAGTAGGATTGCCGTGCTTTATTCAGTGAAATTCTGATGAGCTCATAGGCATTCAGCCCAGAGACAAGCATGAGCATGGACACTACAGTGGTACCTTGGGAAACGTTGACCAAGCATGGACTTCAGGACCTGTTGTGTTGCTCCAAACCATCTGCCTCATGCTAGATCTTGTAATCCATGCCTGCAAGACTGCAAGATAGCTGTACTTTGCCCAGAAAGTTTTGCTGCTGATTAAACTATGACTCACTACAGGTGAACTGCTTTAGCAAGAATTGAGTGGTTCTCTGGAAGAAGACATCCTATATGTAATGCAGCCTTAGCCAACCAGTCCCTGTACTTACAGAAACTGAGGATGCAGCTCAAGCCTTCTTAGATCTCGTTTTAAGCTAATTGCCACATGCTTGTACTCTGATCCTTCCCCATGTTATGTTGCAATCGTACGATCTTTTTCCTAACTGGCTGTTACTGGCTCACCGTGATGAGAAGAGCCTTCAGTATTCCTGCAAATATACTCAACTCCCTTATGCTTTCTTCAGTTTCCAGGCAGCGATATTTAAGACTTAATGCCAGAGTTACTCGTCATTACTTTAGTCTTTAATCATTATGATAGACCAATGAGAAGTGCTAACCCTTGTATAAATCACTCTGTAACAAGAGCAGCAATTAATTTTTTTAGAAGATTTATTACTTGTAAGCCATTCATGGTCAAATCCAGCGGAGTTTATGATTTGGACAGAGAGCAGAGGATTGCAATTCAGTGGCCTGAATTTCCAAGCCTAAATTACTAGATCTTGCTGATAATACCTTACATTTCTGTAACAGTATCTTTTACTGTAATATCTCCAAGCTTTGCAAGAGCTGTTCTGTTCTGGAATAGTTCAGAGCAATAGGTCTTATGTTTTCCTTTCCTTGACTTGACTGATTCCCTTCTCTTATTTGGGAGTATGGAAAAGGAGGGGCTCTTCAGCAGGAGTGATTGGTGGCACAATCAGCCTGAACTTGGAACCTCATTGCCATGAGGGCATTTGTAATACTGATTTATGCTGAAGGTGAAGCTGCCTTGCGTCTGGCTATCTTGGCACAACCTCTCTCCCTGCATAGCACCAGATAACTCAAAGCTGATGGTGAGGAGCTTTCTGGCTTTTCATAGAATCATAGAATGGCTTGGGTTAGAAGGTTCTTCCATATGCTCTCACCTCCTTCTGCAGAGATCGACAGAGCCCAGAGTTGGGTTAACCCTGGGATTTCTGGCCATGGGGAAATGTGAATACACTAGGCTCGATGTGATTGAGAAGGGGAGTGCCATATGCAAGGATTTTAGAATGTCCCAACCACCAAATTACTTTTATTAAATGGAAGCACACAAGAGCACTGTTCCTGTATTAAACAGGTGGTCATTAGGCTGCAATAATTAGCTCCGTGTCAGGAAGAGAATGGAGTTTAAAGCCTTGAGAAACCTCTCTGCTAAAACACTTTCCCAAGTTAATTGTGCCAGAAGAGAGGAAGGGAGCTGCGTAAATTCAGGGGACTCTTTTAGGGTCAGTCTGTTGTGGGTACTATAACCAAAATGCTGCCTGCCCTTCTTACCTCTGGGCTACCCCAGGCTGCTTTTGTGTAGTGACTGAGCAGAAAATTTGAAAGCAGCCACATCCTGTTTGAGAGAAGCATCTGTCCTCTGTAGATGTTTCTTTGTGCAGCAGTAAATCTCAAACCTCACTACTGTCAGCATGAACTTTATGGGAAAAAGACATTCCATGCTCTCAAGGCTGAGGATCTAACTACTTTAAAAGTGTCTTCATGTCATTATATTCACATTAAAATAATAATTTATCTCTCTCCATTCTACCCTTAATGATGGTTGAAAATAATGGGCTTAAATCAATACTGTGCCCATTGTAAGTGCAGTGGAAGAAAAGGGAGAACTTTAGCAAAGCTGATTGCATTTCCCTAATTTTTAGCTGATTTGGTGTTTTGAAAGGGTATCTGCCCAAAAGAGTAAGTTTCTGCTGTGCATGTTAATTCTACTGAGGGGCAAGATGAGACCCGTAAGTTGTATGTCAGACATAGCATTCTGATGTCACCATATACGCTGGGCTCACATGTTCAATGAAGCACTCATCTGCTCCATTCATCCACACTAATGGGGAGAAATGATACATTGTGCCCCAAGATTAAAAGGGCCCAAATCAAGAAGTTGGTTCTTCTGAGCTTGTCTGCTGTGTCCTGCAGTTTATGTTGGATGTTGTAGCTATTTCTCGTACAGGGCTAGAAAACTGAGCTCCAAAAAGTCATTTTGGGCTTAAATATGGAAGTTTGCTTCTTGTTTCCTACAGCTTGTGATGCCATACACACACAAAGCAGGTACCATATCTCTTCCAAGTGTGGCTGGTCTTTAGGAGAAAGCAAACTCTGAAAATAGTTTCCTCTCCTTATTCTTCCCTAGGTTTGGAAATCTCTGATATGGAAGGTCTCATTTTCTGCTGTGTCCAGGACTGGGATGCTGCACTGCATCAGCCTTCCTCCACAAGCATTGGTTTGGGAACTCTGTTATGCCTGTATTTGACTTTGACAAAATGATAAAATCCATTTCATTCCTCGGGTATCAAACGAATTAAAAAGTAGCACCAGATCCTTGGAGTAGCTGTGAGTTTAACAGACATTCAGAGATCAGCAAGGTTCATCTCCAATTTCACTCTACTTCTCTTCATACAGTGGAAGTGACTCCAGAAGATGGAGAGTGGTGGAAGGAAATTTTCTGGCTGAGGCACGAGATAACTTGGAATAAGGAAAGCAAGAACTCTCCTGACTGTATCTTATGTCTCTGCCTTGGGGGAGAGACACAGGTTACTGCTCTATTTTCTAAATGGAAGAATGAATAGGATACTACTCTAATTATGTGGTCTGACAAGTCAACCTCCTTAGGTCTGTGTCAGCAAACAAAATGGGCCAAAGACTATTTTATGGCCTTCTGGCAAGTGACCAAGCACAGCTTATGCTGCTGAATAGGGTGGCTGTGTCCAAACTGCTTACTGGGAAGAATCCTTACCTCATGCTAACTCCAAAGTCAGCATAGACTGCCCGGTATAGTGCTGTTTGGTTTGTGCCAAAATTGTGATGAACAGCATGGTAACAGGAAAGCAGGGATGAATAACATTCAAGTCTGTGCCAAAGCCGTGATGATTTTAGCACTGCAAGTGTTAGACGGTTCATTTCCCTTTAACCTCCTCTGTATGAGACTCATCCAAAGGTATTCATATTTGCAGAGGAGATTCTAACTTAAAAGCCCAACAGGTACAGGTGTCCACCCCAACCTTAGCCTGTTGGAGAAGCCTCTTCTTCAGCCTTCAGTAGATTTTGAGGGAAAGAATGCCAAACCTCCAGGTGGAAAGAGATATGGATGTAAGATACCAAACAGCTGCATTGAGTAGCCTACAATGATTTGAGCACTCACCTTGAGGCTAGTCATGGAGAGTATTGAGAGTGCAGGGGAGTAATCCTATCCCTATGCAATTTTCAGATGTGTAACTCCTAGTTCATATATTCTTGTTCTGATTGCACTGTTACTGTTTAAGGGAAAGTTAAACCATGGAGTTTAACAAGCTAAGGACTTAACCCAGCTCAAGGCAAGTTCTACCTGTCACGTGCCCTCATGTCCTTTTCATGATGACTTTCAGCCAAAACCTAGAATTAGCAAAAGGCCTCCTGACAGCACTGTCAGGTAAATGGCACACAGAGTACTGCTAGGGCTATGACTCAGCCAAATAGGAATAAATTTATTGCTTTGTCATTCATGTCTGTCTCTTCCCCTCCATGTCAGTTAATTAAATGCAGCAAATTTGATGTTAAAAAAAAAAAGAAGTTGTCTTTTAACACAGTGTTTGTTGAATGTTTTTAAAAAGAGCTGGCTCTCATTTCACAGATAGATAGCTGCAAACAAGTACTCTGAGTAACTAGTTCTACTTGTTCCCACATCCATAGTTAAAAAAGCAAATGAACGTATGCAACTACATCTTCACATATAAGATTTTTTTTCCCATAAGATATCTGATATCAGAAATCTTAAAGCAAAGTTTCACTGAAACTGAAGGAGGAGCTTTAGGAGAACTATGGAATACTTAGTCCAGGTTCAGACTTCAAAATAGAAGTTGTGGTTCCTAGAGAATGCAGGGATGCTATGTGGCAATAAGTATTCAGAGTAAGTGGTGTCAGAACATCTGCTTCGTGACTTCAAATCTCACAGCTTACATTCTTAGGAGAAATATCCCTAGTGTGCCATGGGAAGACCTGTATTGATGAACTTCCTAATGCTTGGCTAAAGCCTTTGGTTTTTTTCATTAGTTACTAGCTGTTTTAGTTAGAATTATAGGAACATAGAATGGCTTGAGTTGGAAGAGACCTCAAAGATCATCTAGTTCCAACCTCCCTGCTACAGGTTAGAAAGAACATAAACTCACAGATCACAAATTTAAGAGAGAAATGGGTATTCCTCAATACTCTGCAATGGGGCATGACAACTTCTTTATTTCAACAATAGAGAACATTTAAAGTAGTGTCCCTTATGGATTGTCTCCAGCATATATGATAAATTTAGAGTAATACGGTATATTTAGCAATGAAGGAGAGCAAAACTGTGAGCTCTGTGTGCTGTCTACCTTCAGCTTTCTTTCAAGTGTGCTGCATGGGCATGGCTGGGGTATGCAGAAGGAGCTGTGGCAGAGCCTGGAAGGACCTGGCATCCAGGCTACAGATACTGTGGAAGACAGAAATTAACATCCTCTCTGTCCTTTGTACACTCAATCTCACCCTAAAACCTCTGCAATATCACCTGTCTGCAGCAGATTACTGTGCCTGTGACTACTGTGCAGTGCCGTCTGTTTTCCTGCTCCACGGTGCCTGATCAGCTCTGATCAGCACAGCAAATACATACGGAAATATCAATGTATAGCATCCCTTTCCTGTCATTCTAATGCAGTGGGAACAGAGGAGGTAAAATATTTAGACTCCAGATGTCTTTATTTGCCAAAATAAAAATTCTTGCAGTAAAATATCTACAAAATGTAATTAAAATTGCCATTTATTTTTCTCACTGTTGCTAACGTTTCTAGCAAAACTGAGTCACTTGATGCTGCCAAATATAGCATTCCAGGTGTAAAACACTCTCAGATGTTCATGACATTTTGCACATAAATAGTGAGTCATTGAGGATGATCTGGTACTATCCATATGCCTGATACAGAAATACTTCAATGAGTGGGAGGTCAGTATACACATGACAGTATACACATGACAGGATAATGTTTGAGAATGAAAACCTTGTGTTTGTGCAAATTTCACAGAATCACAGAATAGCAGGAGCTGGAAGGGACCTCAAGAGATCATCGAGTCCAACCTCCCCTGCTAAAGCAAGCACCCTACAATAGGTGGCACAGATAGGCGTCCAGATGGGTCTTGAATATCTCCAGAGAAGGAGACCACCACCTCTCTAGGCAACCTGTCCCAGTCCTCCATCACCCTTATCATGAAGTTTTTCCACATGTTAGTATGGAACTTCCTATGTTCAAGTTTTAGGCCATTATTCCTCGTCTTATAGCTATAAAACACTGAGAAGTGCCTCATCCGTTTGCCTCCCACCTCCCTTTAGATATTTATAAACATTAATCACATCCCCTCTCAGTCTTCTTTTCCCCAGGCTGAACAGACCTAGATTTCTCAGTCTTCCTCATAATAGAGATGCTCCAGGCCCTTCATCATCCCTGTGGCCCTCCACTGGACTCCTTCTAGGAGATCCCTGTCTTTTTTGAAATGGAGAGCCCAGAACTGGACACAGAATTCTAAATGTGGCCTCACAAAGGCAGAAAGGAGGATCACCTCCCTTGACATGCTGGCCACGGTCTTTTTAATGCACCCCAGAATACCACTGGCCTTCTTGGCAACAATTGCACACTGCTGGCTCATGGCCATCTTGTTGTCCACCAGGATCCCCAGGTCCTTCTCTACAGAGATCCTCTCCAACAGATCATTCCCTATCCTTTACTGATGCACATGATTATTCCTCCCCAGCTGCAAAACTACACTTGCTCTTGTTAAACCTCATTAGGTTCCTCCCTGCCCAACTCTCCAGTCTGTCTAGGTCTTGTTGAGTGGTAGCACAGCCTTCAGGTGTGTTAGCCAATCCTCCCAGCTTTGTATCATCAGCAAACTTGCTGAGGGTTCATTCTATCTCCTCATCCAAGTCATCAACAAAGATGTTGAACAAGACTGGACCCAAAACCGACCCTTGGGGAACACCACTGGTTACATGCCACAAATCAGACTCAGCATCACTGATGACCACCCTCTGAGCATTTCTGGTCAGCCAGTTCTCACTCCACCTCACCATCCACTCATCTATCCCACGTTTTCTAAGTTTCGTAACGAGGATTTTGAGGGAGATAATGCCTAACACCTTGCAGAAGACAAGATATACAACATCCACTGCTCTCCTCCCATCTACCCAGTCTGTGATGACATCCTAGAAGACCACAGCTATTTCCAAATGAAGATATGGAATTTTGCATCTTCTGATATAAAGATTGCTTTGCTAACAAGGGTCGCCATGATCCTCTACCTACTAATTGCTGCTCCATCTCTGAATATCAGATTGTAACTATTTTGTTGAAGTATGTTTTTTTATCTCTCTAAAAACTAGCCTGTGTGTAGGACTGGATAACTGTGCTGCTGTGTGGATGACATCTGAATGTACTGAAGGTAACAGCCCAATGCCTGGTGTGCTGTTGTCCATTCAAAAAGAACATTCTCTGACAGTCACCTATTAAATCTGCACTTCAGCTACTGCTTGGCACAAGTCAGAAACATAGGTTGTATTTTCAGGCATTGTGTTTTCCTGGGGAAGTGGATATGCTTTTGGAAAGTGTACACCCTGCAATCACGCTATCCAGTCTAAGCCCCAGAAGCTGTGCTTTGCTGAATTGAGACAAATCACATCCCCCTTGCAGACAGAAGTCTTTCTTCTCATCAGTTACATAAAGACAAAAAAATCCTCTGCTGTTAGAAGTGTATGAGCTCAGCATCACACCTCCACTGCACCTGCAGGCAGTCAGGCTACTCCTGGGCTGCAGTGAGATCCACAGAAGCCTCCAAAATTGGAGCAAGATCACTCCTCATCTACCGTCACTCTTGTATATGATAGTAATAAAATTTCATCTTCAGACTTTGTCTTGCTTGACAAAGCAGTGGATGGTAGGTACATTATACTCACTCTTCCTTGGTCTTCTTGAAAGGAAAGAATGCTTTTCTTCTCATTTCTCTCACCACCAAGTGAAATACACTAAATTGTGTTTATGCAGCATCATTAATCTTGCTGTTACACAGTTTTACTTGCTTTCTCCCTGCTTTCTCACCTTAGAGAGTTCTTCTTGTCATCACCTTTTGCCTCACATTGTTGATTCTGCCTCTCCACATTTCCTCTCCTTCCACCAGTTCCCCCTCTTTTTAACCCAGTCCACATTCTATTATTTTCCTGATGTCTTACAATCATACAACTATTAAGGTTGGACAAGACCTCTGAGATCATCTAGTCCAACCCCAGCCCATCCTCACCATGCCACTAAACCATGTCCCTCAGTCCCTTTTCTTGAAGACCTCCAGGGATGGTGAGTCCACCACCTCCCTGGGCAGCCTGTTCCAATACCTCACGACTCTTTCTGAGAAGAAAGTTTTCTTAAGATCCAACCTGAACCGCCTCTGGGGCAACTTAAAGCCATTACTTCTTGCCCTACATTTTGTCTTCTCGTGGTGATCCTCGTGTCTCTGCTCTAGAGGAAGCAGACCAAAAGGCATCCCTGCAGGAAGGATTTATAGGCATAATCTGTAGAGATGGTTCTATCAATGCCTTCAGGATTCATTAAAGAGTGGTAGGAATGATAGAGTCTGTCTGAAAGACCATTAGACTGGAAATGTGATTTTCTTATTCTGGATGAAGAATATGAGCATATCAATTTTCTTGTTCGATTTTATGTTCCATATGTCTAAATCAACCAAATTCAATGCTTGGATGCCAGGTATGAATTAAGTTTAAAAACTATAGGACTAGGAGGGTTGAGAAGAGGTCATCCTTCCATGCTGCAACAGGATTAAATAAATCTTGGATGCTACTAGTACAAGTTTGTGTAACATCTCAGAAGCTTCTTAGCATGTAATCCTCTGCCCTTGGAAGCAATCTGCATGTGAGCTCTCCTATCCCTCCTGTTGGAATCTATGTTGTCTGATTCTCCTTTCCTGCTAGCTAACATACTTCTCCCTTGTTGAAAAGTAAGACTCTTACCTTTTCTTTGCCCACCAGGCACAAAGAGCAATGGATAAACACTCTCTACGTATCGACCTCACAGACACTTGAAGGTGACTACAACACATTCACATAGGTCCCAATCATTTCACTGTTCCTTTTATCGACTGTTTATTTCAGCACCTCTATCACTCCTTTCTTTGCTCTGTGCTGTCTCATAGTTGTCTGCCTCCCTGCTAAGCAGCAGTACCAGACATGGTTCTTTTACTGGAGTGTCCTCCCTGCCTGGTTCTAATTTCCTGCAGGGCCTTATGGAAATTATGGTGTTGAAGAAGCCGCTGAATACCATGCACCTTGTTTGCAGCAGCGTCACAAGGTTTGCCTACAGAATAAAGTCACTGTAAAATCTCTTTTGGTATAAAGCGCTCTGGTTTCTACTCATCAGTTCCCTGCAGGGACTGACATTAAGTGCAAGTGCCTTGCTTCAAGAGTAAAACTGTGAGCTAAAAAGGTATGATACAGCTAAAACGAGGTCCTACCTTTTTGTGCTTACAGGTAGGCTTCTGCCTGTCAGTAGGATATCTTAACTTAGCCACTCAAGTCTCAAGCAACTAAAAAAAGCTGTCTAGAAGTACTGAATTGTAGAATCATAGAATGGCTTAGATTGGAGAGGACCTTGAAGATAATCTAGTTCCAACCCCCTGCCGTGGGCAGGGTTGCCAACCACTGATCAGCCTGCACAGAATCCCATCCAATCTGGCCTTGAATGGCTCCAGAGATGGGATATCCACATCCTCTCTGGACAACATTTTCCAGCATATCACCATCCTATGAGTAAAAAATTTCTTAATCATATCTAACCTAAATCTCCTCTCTTTTAGTTTGAAATCATTCCCCCTTGTCCTACCACTGTCAGACCATGTAAAAAGTCTGTTCTCCTTGTTCTTGTAAGTTCCCTTGAAGCTGAAGCTCCCCAGGGAACCCCAACTCACCTCTGGAGGCTAATTCCAAAGGGCAGAGGCTTTCCTTATGCTCTGCCCTCTAAAAAATCTGAGACATCATTAGGCACTAAACTACAAGGAACTGAGTTGAGACCCGGTACCTGCTATAGGATGAGCTAAATTACTCACCAAAAGCCACTGGCTACATCGACTAAGAGTCCATGGAGGTCTTTCTGTCACTCTGAGTTAAGCCTCTAGTCCTCTACCCGCTGCTCTCTTTCTGCTCTATTAAATATATTGATTGGTTCTCCATTGAGCATCCAAAGCTCAGCTCAGTTGTTCATACTCAGGCGTTGAGCATGGTTTCTTTTGCCTCTGGATGTTCTTCCATCCAGGAAAAAGTGCATTCTCTTTGCTTGCACAGAAGGATAATATTCTCCTTCCAAAAAGTATGTCAGTTCCAGAGAGCTGTTTATGATGCTGAGGCTGTGTTCATTCCCCTGGCACCACTGACAGTGTAAACAGGTAGATCTCAAAGAAGCAGCATTGGTATTTTCATCACTATTACACTAACAGTAAGCTGCCAACTTAGGCTATGAAGTTAATATATATATATATTTAAGTTAAATAATTACAATTTAAATGAAATAAAAAATTCATGGTCTACCTGGAGGACATTGTTGAGGGTCTATATAAATATATTTCCACAACTGGAGAAGTCGAAGTTGCAAATTTCACAATGGCAATGGAGCATAATAATAGAGATAGCAATGTGTTGGACTTCAGTGAGTCAGGTGGCACCACCCAGTCATTTGGTTACTCCCTACATTCCCAGTGGGATAAGGGAGAGAATTGAAAGAAAAAAAACAACAAGGCAGAACTCATGGGTTGCGATATAACTATTTACTAAGATAGATAGAAGGAAAACAATGACAATTATGACACACATATATATATATATACACACACATATATTCTAGCACCCTGAACAGTGGAAGAGAGAAAGATGGACTCCCACCTCCCTTCAAAATACTCCTTCCACATGATGTCATATGGCTTGGAATATTCCTTTGGCCAGTTTAAGTCATGTCTTCTGTCTTCTCTGAGCTCCTTGTTCCCTTCGCCCCTTCACCACATCCCTTCCTTAATAGCAGCTGAGAAACAGGAATGGTCTTGGCTCTGTACAACACTGCTTACAAAGAACTGAAAACATCAGTGTGTTATCAACACTGTTTTTCTCCTAAAACCAAAACATAGCATCATACGTGACACTATGAAGAAAAAACACTCTGTTCCAACTAAAACTAATACACAATGGTTTGTGCTTCTTCTTATTCACCAGGTAAATTGTCTTGTCTTTGTCTAGATGGAAGTAATCTGTTTTTTGACCAACCAGTGTTGGCTGTTTTTTGTCACCTTCTCCTTCAGGTGCTTATATAGCAACTGTTTTCACTGTTCTATTTTCTTTCCAAGAAATAAAGTTAGGCTGGCTCATAAGTAATTCATTTTTCGCTATATAATGTTTGCCCTTCTTTGCTCCTCTGGTACTATCTACCAACAGTACAACAGTTACTATTGGTTGTTCCTGTTGTACCTTATGGCATATTTCATCAGTCTCCACAGACTTGCAGGCACCTAACTTATTCAAATATTACTTAAATCGTGCTGACCTGCCCTTTTCTCTATGCACCATTAATTCCAATTAAATTGATAACCTGGTTGAAGTCCTTTTTTTTCCTTTTTTTTTTCTTTTTCTCCAGTCAGGCTGAAGCAAAAAGGCACTGTACCAAGCAAGAAAGACAAAGCCATCACACAGATAAAGCACTCCAGGTACGTAGCTTAGGAGTTACATAGCAACAGCTGGCCATGAATTACAGGGAAGAATTATCCACAATTGAGATTGCTCCATTCAGCTAGAAAGCGGTACTCCTCTGAAGCTAAAAATGACATAAAAATCAAAGGGGGCCTAAAATTTTAACTGTGCTTGAAAGGAAGGGAGGAGTTTGGGTAAGTGAGGCTAATGTGAGTTAGTGAAAGGCTGACAGCCTGCTTGTCTCACAGAAAGGCAGGAGACAAAGATATGGTGTCAGACTGAGATGTTTCTAACTCTAAAGGATGAAAGGATGCAAATTTATGAAGATACACTTAATACCCATGCATTTAGCTTGAGAGTGGTTGTTAGACATTGCTCTGGAAGCTTTATACCTTACAGTAAGAAAATAATACTGTCTGCAGAAGGCAGTTGCTTTTGTCATTGCAGATATATGCAGCTACAGGCAGCTGAAAGGGAATTTTGCAGGGTCCAGATGCCTGATGAATCTATTCAAGCAGACAAGATGGGAATTTCTGGGTGCTAAGGTAGCTTTTGGGATACAGAAGGATGCTGAGAAAGGGATACTCAGGAAGGACACTTCGCCACTGTACAGGAGGGTGTCAGATTCTTTGTCCTCTTACTATGACAGAAATCCAAGGTCAGCTCAAATAAAACCTGACACTGATAAAATGACAGAAGTTGGTGGCTTTACTCATAATACACTCCATTTATGCCAGAAAGACCTGTAGACAGAACAATGATCATATATGACTCTTTTTGTAGCTGTAGATATCTATTTTCACTGCAGGGGTGTTGGACTAGATGACCTTTAAAAGTCCCTTCAAAATCAAACAATTCTATGATTCTGTGTTTCTCCAAACTTTCATTTTTGTAACTCAAAGTCAAAAGTAATGTTTTACTTCAGTGTGGATTAACTCCTCGACTCCAGATTGAATTCCTCATTGGAGATCAATTCATTTGCTGAGTTTCAGAAAGATGCATGAATATCACCTAGTAAGGTAGCACAGGAGGCAAGGACATACATGTCTATATATATCTTTGATAATCCTGTTACTGTGAACTTCTTGGGGCAGAGGCTGTCAGTGTATAAATACAAAAGGACAGCA
This sequence comes from Pavo muticus, assembly GCA_016647715.1. Lineage (NCBI taxonomy): Eukaryota > Metazoa > Chordata > Aves > Galliformes > Phasianidae > Pavo > Pavo muticus. The sequence goes on from JACDJE010000151.1 coordinate 989,271, forward strand.
GTCATGACCCTGAATGGCTTTTAAATATTTACATAATGAAATAATAGACAACAGGTTTCAGAAAGGCAGACTGCTTATTTTGGAGGCTGGTTTGTTACATGGATTTGTTGTGTCATCACCTTGTCTTGTAAGTCCTCAGTGTTTGCATCAGCCTCTTATCTTGAGTCATAAAGAGATTATAAACTCCTCAGTGCAAGGGAGATTTTTATTATACACATATAAAAGGGCAAGCATTGCACTGGAGCCAAGCAATTCCACTGTTTACTTCATTAATGTAAACAGCAACAATAATAATGATGAATTGATTAAGGCCCATACATTGAAAAGTAACTCAGAGTAGTAGGCTGAATTTAAAGCTGAACAAAAAAAAGAATCTGATTATCAGCTCAAACTCCTTACAAAGCCATTGATCAGGATGTGGCAGAGTCTCCCAGGAAAAGCAGTAAGAGAGCTATTATTTGTGTTCTTCATGATCAAATCGGATAATATTCTGTGTGGAACAATCAATCCTGTATTAGTCCAGTGGGAATAGACAATGATTTCCATCTGTAATTTCAATTTCAAACAGAGTGTATTACCTTGTACAGAAAGTGCATAAGTTAGGAAAGTTTTATATATGAGGGCTGCTCTGAAGGTGATGTCTCTTATTTTATTATGTGGGCCCACAACATCAGAGGTGGATGTTGGTGGTGTGGCAGTAGAAGTTGAACCTTCCTTCCAATATTCCATTACATTTTGTTGCCACGTGACAGATGGCAGCAAAGGACAGTCTGACAAAATGGCCTCTGTCATGGTAGTATGTATGAAGCAAAGGGATGTCACTGAATTCCTCCTGCCAGTGAAATAGCACTCATTGACATTAATCAGCATTTAGTGAATATTTCTGAAGACCAAACATCCATCCAAAGTGGATGTCAGTGCAGTGAGGTGGTGGGTGGTGGGTTTCAGAAGTGTTTCCCTGGAAATGTATAGGAGGGATTACTTTCAGAGCAACCTACATAACTCCCTAGGCAGCAGAGATTTGAGTGGAATGAGAGGAGAAGAGCACAGAGACAGGTGATGCCAAGAACTCCTTGTTTGTCCATGGCTGGATCATTTGATTGACCTGAACCCCCTGGAATCCTACAGAGAAGCCTTTTGCTAATTTTGTAATAACAGCATTGATTTGGTCAGTGATCAGACCTCAGATTTTTTGTGTAAGCAATACAAAAAACCACCAAGTGATGAAAAATACAGGGACTCAGCCTAAAGGAAACAGGAGACAGGAAGAAGTAGACTGGCCAAGAATGTAATCATCATTATAAAGGATAGGCAATAAATAAATAAATAAATAAAAGAAATTAAACTACAGTAAGGCTAAGGTGAAAAGATGTGAAAAACATAAACACATCAAGTAAAGCTCTAGGAGCATAAAGCAGCCCTTCACGAGATGATGAGACAGAAGAAGCTGCAACATGCATTTTCAAAGGCCTTTGGGGTTCATGCTGAGAAGCTATCTCCTGTTCACCTGTATGTAAACCAAGCCTTTCTAGTGATGTAAAGGGACGCTAATCAAGAACATGGATGTTTGGCAGTCAGGACCAAGATACGGTTACTGTGAATAAACACATTTTGCTTGCTGAACATGCAATATATTGATTATGCCTGCTCATTAACAGCTTGATCTGACCAAAAATCAGACAGATGTAATGTAGATGCATCTTGTAGATGCCCAGCTACTCCAACCCTAAACATAAGCTAAGGGATAATGACTCCAGCTAGTTACTACTGTCATGGAAGATGTGCCTAAGACAGAACTAAGAAAATGAAAAAAAGAATAAGAATACAGTTTCATTCCTGTGTGCCCTGTATGGACACTGAGAAGCACAATGGCCAGCTGAAACTAATGAATTCCAGAAAACAGGAGGAAGTCTGAGTAATTGAGCATGTACTTATGTTTGCTACTTTGTAGCAGTTTTAGTTAAAAAGAACATAGATGTTCTTCCCCTTGCAATTGCTGAGCTTGAGTATGATAACAAAAGTATCCGTGTTACAAATCATCAGCATCAACTAATATTTTCAAAAGATAAGGTGGTAACACTTTGAACAGAGGAATGGTCATTTTTACAGCCTTCTGCTTTATCTAAATGCAGCCTGTGATGTGGCCTAGTGAGGCCACTGGAGAAGAAACTGTCAAACCTAAAATGAGACATCACTATATCAGTTATAAGTAGTGCTGTATATGGCATACAGTCTAGGGAGATAAGTTCATCTCCTGAGTATTTCACAGAAACTGTATCAGGCATCAGAGAGTCCTGCAGGCATTAAGACTGCAAAAGACAGCAATCTACCTCAAGGGCAAGGAGGAAGATATCTAGAGCTGTGTTATGAAACTGAAATATTAGACTGACAGAAGTTACAGCTCAACAGAGGAGAAATATTGACGTTGTGTCAGAGTCTCCATCAGTCCTTACACAGAGAGAAATGGATGGAGCTGTGTCAGAGGAGGGTCAGGCTGGGGGTTAGGAAAGGTTTTTCACCAGAGGGTGGTGGGCATGGAACAGGCTGCCCAGGGCAGTGGGAACGGCCTCAAGCTGATGGAGTTCAAGGAGCTTTGGGTACCGCTCTCAGACATAGGGTTTGGATTTTGGCTGGTCCTGTGTGGAGCCTGGACTCAGTGATCCTTGTGGGTCTCTTCCGACTCGGGATATTCTGTGATTCCATAGTTTATAAAGACAAACACCAAGAAATTAATAGGCTGAGGATAACAAAGTTGATTTTTGGTCAGCTTCAATTCATGTGCACTTAGTGAGCCAAAGTATGTGATATGTAATTAGCCTTTGCATTCAGTGAGAGCTTTCTTAGTCAAAGACTTTGGGAGCTATTCTGTGTAATAACTCCAGTTTTTTTAGTACAGTTGAAATAAACTGCTGAAAAATGCAATGTCTGATTTATAGTCTGTGATCACATAAAGACTGAAGTTAGTTAAAAAGAGTTTGAAAGAACCATACAACCATAGAACTGCTCAGGTTGGAAAAGACCTTAAAGATCAAGTCCAACCACAACCTAACCATACTACCCTATCTCTAACAATCATCTGCTAAATCATGTCCCTGAGCGCCACATCCAAATGCTTTATTGGGTTTGAAATACACAGAAAGTTATTCCTTTTTGATACAAAGAAATGTAAGATGAACCATGGAATTGTATTACGATGTGTGCAGGTTTATTACAGAAGAAGGTGAAATTAGTGCTAAAAGTAGTAGGAAGCACAACAGCGTAGAATAAAACTCTGGCAAAATTTTTAAGCACTGCAAACGCCATAATTAGTCCAGGATGCTGGAGCTGGTCTTTAGCAGTGATTGAAGACTACAGTCAGACACTTGGAAAGTGCGGAGATGTTAAAAACCTCATGCTGATCCAATGGCTGGGAGAGATACAGAGTAAAGAACCAGGCTCAAGCAGCAAAAGAGCAGCCAAGGAGCAGCCAGCTGTGATGTGAACCCCAGGGAGGTTTGGAAAAACAGCCAGGATGATACATGAGGTGGGAAACGTCAGCTCTAATCAGATGGTTAAGAGCTGCCTGTGGCAACAACGCAAGTGTCTCCTTCCAGAGCCAGCTGAGAAGGTTGGGATTGAAGTCTTGCCATATGTATCACAGTAAAGCTTTGTAGCCCAGTAGCTATGATCTCTGCTATTACTACTTAAAGGTCACAATATTTGCCTTGATCTGACAGTCAAAGCTGAGTCAGACAGCACTGAAGATTTGCCTCTACTTGCCTAGGCTGAGCTGATTTTAACTCTTCTGTTATGACTGCAGCTATCTAGCAGTCATATAACTATGGCCTACATCTGTTTGAGAAGAGAGGATGAAGAAACCCTCATCACAAATATCACACTGCACACGGCAGATATCTCAGGATTCAGACAGCTCCTAACAACCCATCCTCAACTCTTCTTGAGGAATGGATCAGCTGCAGGATACAGCCAGATGCTGGAAGAATGAGTGTAGTACCAAAGAAAAAAGGAAAAAAATCAAGATTTTTTTGAAGTGAAACTTTCATGTACTAATTTAGGCTATGTGTGCGTATTTTCATAGTTGAACACCTCTGGGTGTAAGAGGTCACCTAGCTTTCTTGTGTACAGACTGTAACTACTCTGTAATTCAGCACGTTGCATGCAATGGATGCAGTTAAAATTATTTATCGTCCTCGTAAGAATAGAGGACTTTGACTGGAATTGTCCCTGATGTCTACAATGATGCATAATGGAAGGCAGAAAACAATACACATCTGCTTGGGTGAGCATCTGCTTACAAAAGGGATGTTGTTCGAAGACAGTGAAATCTGAAGGTGTCTGAAAATTGTGCATGATTTTATTTATTGTATGAAAGCAACCCATAAGCTGATTATCTTTCATCTCCGTTGTATTTCAGACTGCAGTATCATTTTTCTTTTGCTTTCCCTTTATTCTTCATTTATACTAAAGAACAAGATTTTGTATATTATTTCTTTTGAAAAACCAAATCCTCTTTTTTTCTTTGTATCTTCTCTCAGTAGACACCTTTTTTTTTTCCCCCACACAAACAATTTTTGAGAACTGTGCTTGAGGCAGTTTCTGATTTTTTTTGAAGTCAGGTGAAAAGTCAGAACAGGGAACTGGCATGAGAAGCTTAAGCATGACTCTACTGTTGTTGCTGTATGTGAACATGAAAGCATTTAAGAGAGAGCTCATGGGTTTATGGTTCATGGGTAAGTGGGCTGCAACTGATATTTTTGGAACAGTTGAGTTAGGTAGATCCTTCAGGAAACCTATGCGCTGCTTTGAAGGTGTTGGCTGCCATTTTTGAATACTTTTTGGGTCTTTTAAGTTTATACTTTTAAAAAGATTCATGTCAATTTACACAAGCAGGGGTTCCCCAAAGGTGTTGATGATCTATTGGCGCATACCAATACTTTTTATTTTACTCCTAAGCCAGAAAGTCCATTCCAAGCTCTGACTTAGGAAGATTTTAAACATAATGTTCACTCACAAGCTACTTAACTCCCATGAGCTGCATTACACAGAACAAGTGATTAAAAAAATGTGCTTAGGCATTTCTTTCTTCTTTTTAGTATTGAAATCTCCCAGCCCAAGCAATTCTATGGCAAACTGTAAGCACGTGTCTCTTCTCTGTTCATTCCAGTGCAACTCGGTGGACTTCAGACAAACAGCAGCAAAATTCATCAGAGATAGAAAGGTATTTTAAATGAAAAAAAATCAATAGCCCATTTTCATGGGAGTTGAAAGACTTGTCCTATGGACCATGTTATCTGTGGAATGGATCCTGGCACAGTCAGTAGAAAGTCCTGAAGTAGAGAGGTAAGTAATTTAAACAACCAATTCCTATAGTGCTGTGCTTAGCTCATATATTCATGTTTACAGCCAAATGAAGAGTTTATAGTTTTATTTTCTGGAAAAGTTTTATTTCCTCTTTTTATCATGTTTTGGGTTGTAATTTTTCAAGAGACTATGGGACTACTGAATTTTTCCAGGCATTACTCATCACCATTTGCAAGGATCTATCCTAAGCGGTATTAGCATTACCTTATATGTGAGGTGCTGCCCTATATGGTGAGGCACTGGCACAGGCTGCTCAGAGAGGCTGTGGATGCCCCATCTTGCATATACATACCTGATGTGGTATTCAAGGCCAGGTTGGATGGGGTCCTGGGCAACCTGAAGTAGTGCTTGATTTAGTGATTTGCAACCCTGCCCATGGCAAGGGGGTTGAAACTAGGTGATCCTTGAGGTCCCTTCCAACACAAGCCATTCTATGATTCTATGGGGAGTGATTCTTGTCCTTCTGGAAGAGCAAAGCCCCAAGACTCTCTAGAAGTATTGGCACCTCATTAAAGGTAGCACTGGTTCAGGAGTGTGTTTTATAGGGTTAATATGAGCCATCTGGTTCAGTCAGGCTAAAAAATCAAAGCCCTTTGTTGCAGAACTGAATTCTCTCCTTTTATAATCTGATAGTGACCATCAGTTTGGGCTGGGCAGACCACATTTTAACTAACACAGTGCTCAAATCCTTATCTTTATGCTGTAATCTCCATCCCTGCTAACAGAGTATCTTCCACACCCAGACCTCTGAGGATACATCTTGCTCTAGTCAATCCAACAGCATCAGGGAATATTTTGGGACACTGGCAGTAGGATGTCTGTGTTACTGAAGTGCTGGAATGCTCCCTGACATACTTTCACTCCATAGTTCCCGGGCACAGACTGGCACTTAGGAACTTCCAGGGACCGTGGAAAGAAGGCAGTTTGCATGCAGTCACCCTCTTTTGCAGGCTATACGCTTTATTATCATAGATATGGTGTGCAACAGGTACACTGGCTTCAGTATACAAGAATATATCTAAGTATGTTTCATTTATTTAAATATAGATTTAGCCTGATTAAATTCCAGTGTCTTTCTGAAGTTCTCCTATTTCTTCCCTGGATGCCTGGAACTGAATTGATCTGTTCCTGCTGGTTCTGCTAAAAGCCCCAATCCTCTTGTTGTTCAAGACAGAAATGAAATATAGATAGGCTCAGGAACTACTCTATGGTTACTGCACAACAACCAAAATTGTGAATAGCTTTGCTTTCCACAATAGAACAGCTTAGAAAAACATCAAAGACAACAGTGCTGTGAACATGACGTTCATCAGTACATCTGATGAGAGGCTGAAAATAAGCACTGATGCTGCCAAGCATCTGTCTGTGGATGAGTTGGCATTGGCCAAATGGGAAACATCTGTGTCTTCTCCAATCAAGAATCTGTGGAATAGATGAAAAAGTGTGGAAATTAGGCTTTTCTCTTGAAAAAAAAAAAAAAAGACTTGTGGGTGCTACATTGCACAGATCAGAGTGTCAGGTAATTCTGACGGCCTCACTATGGGCTATATTACAGAATAGCAAAAATTGCAGATGATGGGACACAGGAAGAAAACACTGAAGTAGGGCTAGGCATAAGTGAGCCTGCATGGCAGCTAAGCAGCTCCAAATAAACAGTTAAAAATTACATCATGTTGTTGCTGATTTAAGAACTTGCTGGAAGGAACAAGCCTAAACTCAGATGCTCATTTTGCTATGCAGAGTGCTACCAGCTAACAATGAGGACTCACATATTACGGCTTCACTCAGTGCCTCCAAAAGGGCTGCTGGCAGGGACAAACTGTTCATAGGATGCAATTAGAGGAAGCCAGATCCTAAGAGGTTGCTGACTTTAGCTTAAGACAGCAGCTTCGGTGTCACAGTGGAGACATAGCATAGATCTGTTCCCTTGTTCCCACCTTTCACTTTGCAATTTCAAGGTACCCAACGCTTCTGTTGTTCAGTGGTTGGTCACAGAGTCCACTCTCACAGAATCTGCTAAATGAACTAATTTAGCCACACCTGTATTGTCACCATCTCCTAAATCTGGTAGGCTGGGCTGTCTCTTGGCTTCAATTTCTCAATTTCTTCTTTTTCTCTTCGGGCACATAGCTGGGATTGGTCTCAACAGACCAGGCTTAGGACTGTTAAGACCTCCAATGTGACTGAAACTTCTCAACAAGAATCTTTCGCTGTGTGCAGTGAATGTGCAGATTCAGTGCATCCAAGTGGTCTGACATGGCTTGAAAAGCCTCTTGCTTCACATACCTCACTATAAGCTACTAGACTGATCTTAAGCAGTCTACCATACACTAGGATTTGGATGTAATATAAATGACAGGGCTTTCAGAAACTCGGTATACCCAGAAAGCCCATCAGCGATCCTGACAGCAATCAGATAATCTTTGATGCTGAAGCACAGATAGATTTGAGGGCATTGTTTTAGAAATAAACACCTTAATTTTGGGACAGGCATGATTTGAGGATTTTAGGGCCATAAGCAGTAGTGCAAAGAGTAAAGAGAATGTAAAGGACAAGCATGGAACATAGGAAAATGAAAAAGAATGAAAGGATGAAAAAGTGCATAGTAAGAGAAAAATAACTCACTTTAAGATGAATACTTAAACTAAAATAAGAATATTGCTCTGTAATGGAGCAAGAAGAATACAACACAGTTGGATTGGATTGGGTTGGTTATTTTTTTAGCACACAGAATCTGCTCAGGACCCATCTCCCTACGTGACCACAGAAACGTTGACACTAATCTCCCACTTCTTATCTCTCTGTAGGGTTTTTAAGCCTTTCAGTCCTCCTGAGTGAGCAAGGTACCTCTTCTCCACACACACTGCCAGAGCAGCTTGAACACCACGGGATAACCAGATCTCATTGATAGGAGGAGACCCTTATCAGGAATGATAAAACAACGAGCAAAGCAAGAACTGCCAGGCCGGCTGGTAAGTGTGGGAGCTGTTGGCTTCTAATTGACTGTACAGGCGTCTGCTTAGGGAAATGGATAGAAATTTTTACGTTTGAAAATGTTACTCCAAGGAAGCTGAGAACAAGCCATGAGCTAATGCTAAACAGAGGAATCAGTGCAGAGCACAGGTGGAATGAGGCTATTAATAAGACCAAACTCAGGAGCTAATCAAATAAAAAAAGATATTTTCTAGTCGAGGCTTTGCACAAGCACTTGCTTGTCATAGTAATGGCAATGGAGAGATTAGAAACAATGAACTGTTCAGCAAGAACTGGCTTGAAATCTTTTCTCGTGGAAGCATCTATTTAAAAGACTGGCTGAAACTGAACAATTTCTAGAAGAGATGTATTGCAAGATATTTAACAGGTGTTGTAAACAGGAATCAGATCTTTGGAGCATGTAAGAATTGAAACTAAGGCTGGCAAAAGATGCCAGATAAGCTTGCAATCTCAGTTCTTTTAGCCATTGCTAGCAGGGTGACAATTTCATACAGTTTGAAACGGAACATCTAGGCTCTACAGATACCTTCATCTGCAGGGACCTTTTTCAGTTATACAACATTCCCATTTGGTCTTTGGTATCTATCTCTGAAGAACCACTTACTGTCAATTTTAGAGGAAAAAGCCTGTAGATGTGAATGAAAATGAAGCATTTCCCCCCAGCACTGCTGCATCTCCAACAATGTCTATTCTTCCTATTCAGTCTTCTAGGATGGGTGCCAAACTCTGGAGACCTCTACAAAATTAGATGTAATTTTTAACTGATAGCATTAAAACCTTTTTACATCCCTTCTTACTACATTTCTTAGAATTCTGTCTATACGTAAAGCATGTTTATAGCTTTTCCTGAAAAATTTGCCTTCTCTGTTGAAATCCCTAGTGTCTTCTGATAGATTAGAATATCACTACTACTAAAATAGACTCGTTTATCCAGTCACATAAGGAGCTCTAAAGCCAAGATACAAAATAACAACTACCATCAGCTTTTCACTGCTGGGGAAAGGTTCCAGGAGAATTTTAAGCCTGATTTGCCTAATTTCCTTAAGGAGATCTCCAAGATCCAAGGATTGAACAAGGCAATTAGCGGGAAACAGATGAGATTGCTGGTCTTATTCCTATATGTGAAGGCATCTAAATGGGGAAAAGCCCAAAGGAAGGATATCAGGCTCAGGGAATTTGTAAGCTTAGTTCTTAGTGGGTAGTTTTTCAAATGAGGAAAGCACTTCAGATGCCTGTTGGAGAAATGGGGAGAAAGCTGACATTTCTGTTCTGCTATTAGAGATGCTAGTCATGCTGCTTTCCTAACACGTTGGTGCTATAAAATCCTGGAACAGCACACAAAAATATGGAAAGGCAAGGCTCTGTGTGTAGCACAGAGCACAGGGCACGTTCTCTTCCCGAGCTATGCAAACTTTTTATAGCTCATTAGGATGAAGAAATCTTCAGGACCATGCTGTGAGACATGCTGTGCATATTGGTGACTTTGCAGATGTGTGGTATAGTAAGGCTTCTTGGATGAGTCCAGAGCTGACTGTTTGTGCCTCAGTCACACCGTGAGTCCAACTTTGCTGCTGCTGTCGCAGCATAGAAATGACAGCAGTGTTCTAGGAACATTTCCTTACTGGTCTCTGACAGAAGCAAGAGAACATTAAACAAGAGCAACACACACTTTCCAATCAGTACCTTCGTTTTATGACAGGATGATTTGATGCTACCCCTAAGGCTATGGAGATGTTTATTTAGTCCTCTTTCCGTGCAGGAACCACTCTAGGAGAAGTTGGTTTTACTTTTCTCCTGAGACAGAGCACTTCGTTGAGCTGAGATTTCTGTTGATTCCCTACAATTTTCTGGAAACTGCAATGAGAAATTGCAATGAGAGACTGGAACAAATGGCTTGCAGCACACCAGGAGGACTTGATTTGTCATTATTTAAAACTCATATGTGCAGCTTAAGCCCAATTTTGATCTGAAAGTGCAAGAGAAAGTAAAAGCCCTGCATATTCACCATACAGTTTATATACATCTCCAGGACACAAGGTGCTATTCATTGCTCTGAAATGGCTAAAGATCGTCTCAAACAATGCCAATAGCCTCTTTGTATCCTCTTCAATTCCTTCGCCCTTTCTGGGAAGGAAATGCTTAAAAACAGCCCTGAGCAGGAGGTTTATGGAGGGTGATAAGACATAGACATACATGCTACCAATTGTCCTATCCAAGAAAAAATGTGCAAAACATCCAGTTGCCAAATGATATGTATAGACAGTATGGTGACTTGGATAGGACGGGAAATGAGTAATAATTCAGACCTGAAGTAAACCATTTAAGAAGACAGATTATCAAGGTCATTAATGACAGTAATAATGGAAAACACTCTCTTTAACAATTTAGTATCTAGATGAGGAATCCAACTAGGAATATTGGGCTATGAGGAAGCAAGAACAGGACTCTTCTTGCTGATACCTGACCAGAGCATAACAAAAACTTAGAATCACGGAATCATTAAGGTTGGAAAAGACCACTTAAGATCTAAGTCCAACTGTTGATCCAGCACCACCATACCCACTAAACCATGTCCCTCACTGCCACATCTACACGTTTCTTGAAAACCTCCAGGGATGGTGACTCCACCACTTGCTTCAGTGAAATGCCTTTTTGGTAGGTTGTGCTAGGTTTCTCCATGCCTCTGTATTTTTTTTCTGTTGGAAGGAGAGCCAGTGGAAAACTCCATTTAATGTGGAGCCCTTCCCCTAAAGATGTTCCTAGAGATGGGGAACCAGCAGCCACTGCTCCTCCACAGTCAAGGCCCTGCAGTGCCTGTTCACTCATACTTGTGCTTTTAGCTACCTTTATGGGTTGCTTATTGGATACCTCATTAACACCTGAAACCCTCTGGAGGAGCTGATATTTAGTTATTATTCTAGATGTTGAGAAAAGAAAGAAAATGGAGATGGAGCTGATTAGAGAGAACCCCTTGTGACCTCTGACCTGTTAAGAAAGTGCTATGTACTAATAGCTTTAACTTCCCTTCCTATTATGCTCTGATAGGATTTGCCTTTCAAAGCACTCTGACAAGGTAAGGCAGTAGGCTGGTAAATTGGAATAAGTAACATGGACACAGAGATTTGGAAGTCCCAAGACACATCAGTCTGATGGCTAAGGCAGCCAACTGCATCCCTTGCCAGAGAAAAAAGTCTTCTCAAATCTGATGTGGGGAGAGAAACTGTCTCCTTCATGAGTGTATTGCAGGGATCAGGAAGCTCTGGTGAGACAGAGCAAGGTTTTGAGGAGACTAGCAGGTGGTTATGGCATGCTAGGAGCAAGCATCTGGGTGGTCTGAATCTTTGGGAGATTGAATTAGTGGTGGGATTTCTTTATGCCAAACTTAAAATTGTCAGAGGTGCTTTTGACAGAAGCCAGAGCCCAATTCTACTGATACCAAGTGTGCAATTCTACTTAATGTGGAAAAGACACCAGTTTTCCAGAAGCTCAGGAGGATGTAAGACTCTACAAGCAACTTATTTTGAAGCCTTCCATGAAATTCAGAAAGGAGGTAGATTCTGTGTTCACCCTTTTCCTCTAAAGGAAATTTGATGGAACTGTTTTCATTTATGCGGTGACCTTTGTGTGCAACCATTTAGCACTGGATCCTTAGCCACAAGTCTTGCCCAGTGCCCAGGAGGGATATCAGTGGGATATCCCACTGATACATGATGAACAGGACAAGTAGAACTTGTGGTGGGTTTACAAAAAAATGGAGAGGAGGAGGAAGACAGTGTATTGTGTGTGCCTGAAATGGATCACTCAGTAAGCTGAGGATGAATATGAAATATATTTTGCAGAATTGCCAGAAATAGAAGTATTTTTGTCAGATCAAGGAACATGTAGCACCAATAGCCAGTAATCTGGGTAAGTCCAACCTTTGCAACTTTTCCCTTTGGGCGTGGAAATAGTGAATACTGCTGATAGGTAGAAGCTTTTAATAAGTTTGATCTGAATTCCTGCCACAAGGTGAATTTACAGATCTGAAGAGCTTCATAGAGAAGAGTCTTGAAGGTTCTGAATAGTATTTAATGGAGTTGTTATCAAGACACTGCCTTCATTATTCTTCAGCCTTATTTTAGTTTGGGTGACGAATACATGCAATTTGTGAAAGTGTGAGCAGGAATTTGGAAAACAACCCCTTTTATTCTGCCTCTGTTGAAATCAAGGGGAGTGCCTTCATTGATTGCAAATGGTTTAGGATCAAAGTCTTTTAGGACCTGCAGGGATTTCCCAGGGTCTGTCTGTGCATTACCACATACATACTGCCTTCTGGTGACAATAAGGAACTTGTTGAATTAGTTCTAGCACCCATCAAAATGAATGGAAAGATTCCCACTGAGCACAGAATTTCTGAGTGCTGTGTGCGCACCTCAGTGCAGAACAATCATGTATTAGGAAGGTCTTTGATGATATAATGAACTTGACTAGTGGCATAGAGCATACTGGAGAAGCTTGTGACACATACAGTCTAGCTGCAGACCATCCTCTACAGAAGAACTGGAGTTATGTCTATGCCCAGCCAGTCACATAGCAGGAGAAGAACTTGTGAATTAACCAAGGAGCAACATCTGACCATGAGCCAGCAGTGTGCAATTGTGGCCAAGAGGGCCCAATGGTACCCTGGGATGCACTAAAAAGAGCGTGGCCAGCAGTTTAAGGGAGGTGATCCTCCCACTCTAATCTGCCCTTGTGACTCCACATCTGGAATACTGTGTCCAATTCTGGGCTCCTCTGTTCAAGAAAGACAGGGAATTTCTAGAGAGATTCCAGTGGAGGGCCACAAAGATGATGAGGGGGCTGGAGCGTCTCCCTGAGGAAAGGCCTGGGCCTGGGACTGTTCGGCTTGGAATGAGAGGGGATCTTATCAGCGAGATATGCCTAAAGGGTGGGAGTCAAGTAGATGGATGGGGCCAGACTTTTTTCAGTGGTGCTCAGTGACAGAACAACTGGGGAAATGGGCACAAACTGGAAGATAGGAAGTTCCACACTGATACAAGGAAAAACTTCTATCCTGTGGGAGTGACAGAGCACTGGAACAGGCTGCCCTGAGATATTGTGGAGTTTCCTTCTCTGGAGATATTCAAAAACCACCTGGACATTTTCCTGTGCAATGTACTCTAGGGAACCTGCTTTACTAGGAAGGTTGGATTAGATGATCTTCAGAAGTCCATTCAAGCCCTTATGATTCCTTGATTCTGTGACTGTGATTTCCTGAAGAAGCACAAGGCTGCCTTGTTCCTGTAATGATGCTGGAAACCTGCTATTCATACAGGCTTCAGTTACTTGTGGTGAAATGTGTTTAACTCTCAGGAGAATACCTATTTTCTTTTCCATCCTAACTCCTGAGTGCAAAGCTATTCCCATATATTTAAAATAAATAAATACATAAATAAAAGAAAAAAAAATTAAAGAAAAAAAAAGAAGTATGAAGGTGAGTAAAGGCCTCACAGTTCCCAGGAAGCTGGCAGTCAGGAGCAAATGCCAAAAGTCCACATTGAAATGAAGAGAGCTCCCTCTTACAAGCACATTTGAATTAGAGTGCTCATTGACAAATAAGGGTGTAATCTTCATTGGCAGAGTCACTGAACCATAAAGAATTCTGATGCTCCCAGGATTGGCAAAATAGGTGTTCCTTCTCCCAGTGACTGTACTTTGCTTCTAAGTCAAGATATGATGGAACAAGAGCTACGGCTGTAGTGGGGCTTTTGTCTGTTTTTAAAGTGATTATCTATCATCCATGAGATGAGCACAGAGTCAGAGTAAAGCAGAGGGGTCTATTTATCAATCCAGAGTAAATGAAATCATCTGCTAATCGCTGAAACAAAAAAGTGACTCTTGACTGACAGACTAGAACATACTAAAGAGCACAAGGCACTGTGAAGTGCTAAGATCTCATACCTCACAGGTGAGAAGAAATAAAAATTGCTTCTACCATTCAGTGGTACAGATTACATTAAGAGTCTACATGGTACCACCAGTGACACATGTGGACAGGGAAAGCAAGTTCTGCTTCAGAGAGTTACACCAAGTTCTTAAAACAAGGCCTGTTGCAACATTACTGTCCTGTATGTCAAAGAGAGGACAGAAGAAATGCAGTGCAGAATTCACCAACCCTTAAATGACCTTTTAGTAATAAGCTCAGTAACATAATAGTGCTTAGCTTCTTGAGCTCTTAAGGATTGGGGAAAATTGCTTGGTACAGTTTTATTAGAGATGTGTTCTTGTTTTTTTGAATCAACCACTACTAGTACAGCAACATATCTCCTCAGAGAATTTTGCACCCAAGAAGCCGCATGGGTAAAAAACCCACCTTTCTACATAAAGGGATCAGAAACTGATAGAGGATCCTGAAATCCGGACCCAAAGGCTCTTAAATGCTCCTGCCCTTCCCAGAAATATTGGCTGAATACTGAGCCTGAAACACGAGGAGAAGGACATGAAGCTCCCATGAGCTTTGTATGCCGCAAAAATTCTGAAGGGGATTTTAGCATCTCACAACACAATGCTTGTCCTCATACTGTGACGGTATAACAGGAGCATCTGGTTGGAATCCCAAGTGTGCCACTTGGATAAGAATTTAATTCTCAGTAATTCACAATGAAACTTTTTCAAGATTTCTTTAGCTGAGACAAATTGGTTATCAAAGGTATTATAGCGTGACTTGTCTGCCATAGCTCTCCCAATATGCTTTAGCCATTACAAAACATTTCTATACACAGACATGAATGAAGAGGCATCTTTGTGTTTGGATTATTTTTTCCAAACATAGTCTGAAATTGCTATTCTGATTGATTTCACTTGAACAGATGGACATTTACAAACATTGTTAGATCCAAGGTGGAATCTGTTTTACAGTCTATATAAAGAGAAATAAGTCCCTACGTTGAGACACTGTGAAGTCCTTATATCATTTCCACCCTAGTCCAGCATGGTTTTGAGGGGCTTAAATGATGCCTGGCAGCTAATTCCATCCTTTAAGTCAAGTGAAATACGTTCATTCAGTTTAAGTCACAATTTCTGGTAAGTTTGGGATCATTTCTATCTGAGCAATCTAATCTAGCTGTAGGTGTCCCTGTTCCTTGCAGGGGAGTTAGACTAAATGATCTTTAAAGGTCCTTTCCAACTCAAATGATTCCATGATTCCATGATTCTATTCTATTATTTGCTCTGCTTTTTTTTTTTTCCTTTGTTTTCTGTTCAGTGAGCACTGGTACAGATTTTGGCAATGTCACGATGTAATCATGCTGCATTTGAATGGGTAGACATGAATGGGCAGACTTGAATGGGCTTTGCTCCTATGGTAACAGATTTTTAGCTGCAATTGTTCTTAGCTATGTGAAGGTGCCATTAATCTTTGTTCCCAATGGCCTGGTTATCTATGCGGCCTGGGCTTTCTGAGACTGGATCTCAAAAGGGTCAGGACTTCAATAAGCAAAGTTAACGAAAGTGAGTAACTGGGAAAACGAGATCAAGCCTTTCTTTTTTGTCTTTTTTGTAATCCTGGATGAGGTGGTGGTCAAAGCAGCCCCAGCAGAGCTAATGGCATCTAAGAGGTCACCGCAGATTATGCCAGCCTCAATGATTCCCTGCGTAGGGTCATATCAACAGGACTGTTACCCTTTCTGCCACATTCTGACTCCCTTCCACAGCAATATGCCCATTCCTCAAAGGTGAGTGAAGTTCCCACCATGCCAAGCTGCCACAGGGATCTTCAGTTGCTTCTTGAAGGCATTATCTCTGGGGCAACGTCAGCAGACCAGGTGGAGTTACAGCTTAGATTTTGGCAATATCTGCAACTCTGGGACTGTGTTTAAGGTCACATTTCTGTAGCTGTGCTTGCTTTCATTTAATCTTGTTTGCTCTGACGTCAATGCAAATGTAGCAGCAAGCCCATGCTGTTACACGGTGTTTTTTTTTTCTCTCTTAAATCATGGCTGTTGTCTTATGATTGAACTAGATTTACTATGGAGAGGGGCGGGTTGTTTTAGCAGTGCAGTAGCTAGTGTGTTGGCATATTCTATCCAAATAGCATATCTGCACTTAATAATTCTGCTCAATTGCTTCTTGTTCTAGCAGCCAAAAAACTGAGTTCACTGTGAGCTGTGTGTGCCTGCATCCTGGTGCGATTCAATCCTGCATGCTAATGTATTAGTCCTGCCTATTTTATACATAAACAATTTATTACCTTCATATGAATTAAATTTTCATGACATAGATTAATGCATTCTGCCTACCATCTGGAAGGTCCTACAGCGGTCTCCAAATGGTGCAGGGATCTGTGTGTCATTGAAATGCAGCCCTTCCCAGAGCACAGCATAGTAGCTGAATAATACCCAAGTTTTGGAGCACTGGGTAATATGGAACGAAGCAAAGAGCGTCTTGTTGAAGCTAGAGGTAAATTTAAGATGGAAGAGGTTACAGTGATTTTCTTGAGCAACTCAGCACGTTTAACAAACTTCCAATTGCAAAATGTCTAAAGGGCATCCCCTGATTGCAAGGCACAGAGATGTTCAGTGACTTGACTACTGTTGTGGAGCAAGTCCATAGAAAAAGCAGTAACACTTCCTATGTCCCCTGCCTGCCCATTCCACTGCTCTATAAAGCAACCCCTGTTTGAAGAGAGAAAAGGAAAAGAGTCAGATAATAGGCTTGAGGATAAAAGAAATGACATCAAAAACTTTTAACATCCATGCCATTAATGGATGAGAGGATGAACTGTCATTGACTCTTCTGGCCTTAAACGCTACAGCATTCAGGAAGGGAATTGTAAGTTTTCAGGGAATTGGAAAGCTGTGGACTTTCAGGTCATGCTTAATCATTTTGTACAAAGAAGCTCTATTTGTAATATGCCTGCTGTCAAAGCATCAGTGGATTAACAGGAGTAGCAGGTAATTCTGCTGCAGCATCGCTAGTGGTAGAACACTAAATGCTGCCTACAGCTTAATAGGAATATTTGAAAAATATTTGTGAAGTGACAATATTAAACGAGTAATAGATACAGAATGTGGGTGTGAAAATCATCCCAATGGGTAGAAAAAATATTCAGGACATTGTATTCATTAAAGAGATGAGATCTACTTCACAGGCTCTGCTGCAAGCTCCCTGGTCTATATTTCCTCTCCTTTACCTTTGCACTTCCCTTGTGGTTACTGAAGCCACAAAGTCACTGAAGTAGGACAGGATCTGCTGACAGATGAGTCACCCCACTATCTGAAGTAATGTCTGAGGTACTTGTTTTCAGATAAAAAATGTGGTCATCTGCCATTCCTATTGAGGGAGCCTTAGACAAATGGTACACAACTTCCTGCTCAAAGCCTTTTCTACTTCAAGGAATCCTCTGGTTTGATGAGAATGGACCTAAAAATTCCCACTGGGAGCATACCCTAACTACAGTGTGAGGTCAGCATGGGTTGGAAGCAATCTCAGCCCCTTCTGTTCAGCCAGTGGAGGTGCTAATGTCTAGTAGCAATGGATAAGGAAATGCTTTTAGATTATCAACAGGAAGATTTTGCTATGGGATCTCTTTATATTAAATTGTCCTTGTCAAAAGGCATCTCCAAGACAAAGACCCTTATTGCCAGCCTGTATAATCACGACAATTTTTCACTTTTGGCTTAACTGGTCTAAGAAAGTAAAAAGAAAGATATCTGGCAGAAATAATGTCCTCTCAATGATGTGAAGTGATGGGATATGGCGACTTGAGGGTCTGTCTTATAAGAAGTTAATTTACTATCCTATTATATTTGAAAAATGTTAATGACACTGTTGACACCTCCTTTTCAGAAGACAGGGCTATTCTATTCTACTCTATTCTATTTTATTTGGAATGATACATTACAAGAGAGAGCTGAGAAATAGATGCTTGTCTCCCAGAGCATTTCTGAGTGCAATGGATGAGTGGCATCCAGAGAAGAGGCAGACTGAATGATTACAGAGCTGCTTTCACTGCCTCCAAGGTGCTGGCCTCTGTTATCAGTAGGAAAGGGCAAGATATCAAATTTATTCCCAGACAGGAGTTTCTACTGTAGCAGATAGCTTCACCTCTCCAGTTTTTACAGTGCCAAGCTCAAAATCAAGAAAAACTGGCAGGGAAAGAGCTCAATCTCTTTGTCACTGTAAGTTCTGTTCATGCTCTTATCTCTGTGGACATGTAATGCAAGCAGGAGCTGCTGGTGGACAACAGGTTTGCCATGAGCCAGCTCTTGTGCCCTTGTGGCCAGGAAGGTCAGAGCTACCCTGGGGTGCATTAAAAAGAGCATGGCCAGCAGCTCAAGGTGAGGTCACTTCTGGAGTACTGGGTCCAGTTCTAAGCTCTCCAGTTCACAAAAGATGGGGAACTGCTAGAAAGCGGAGGGCCACGAAGATTATGAGAGTCCTGGAGCATCTCCCTTATGAGGAAAAGCTTAGAGACCTGGAACTGTTCAGCCTGAAGAAGAGAAGACTGAGTGGGATCTTATAAACACTTACAACTATCTAAAGCATGGGAGTCAAAAGGATCGGGCTAGCCTCTTTCCAGTGGCACCCCGTAATAGGACAAGAGGCAGCAGGCACAGATGGGAACATGGGAAGCTCCATACAAACATGAGTAAAAACTTCTTTACTGTGAGGGTGACAGAGCACTGGAACAGGTTGTCCCAAGAGGTCGGGAAGTCTACCTCTCTGAAGGTATTCAAAACCCACCTGGACACTTTCCTGTGCAACATACTCTAGGGAACCTGCTTTAGCAGGCAGTTTGGACCAGATAATCTCTAGAAGTCCCTTCCAACACTTGGGATCCTGTGATTCTGTGATACTGCTGTGATTTGTTCCACCCCAATGGCAGCAGTTAGTGCTGTAATGTCACACAGGCACACATTGCAGCCCACAGCCTTATAGGTCTGGGCTCTCCATCCTGGGTCCAACTGCATGTACAAACCTTCACTTCTCATAGTCTTGTTGAAGGGCCTGGGAACTGCAGGTGCTCAGGTCTTTGGGATACCAGTCTCCTTATTTTGACAGCTAAGTTTAAGATCTGTGAAGCTGAAAATTGCATCTTCAGTTACAACATAGATCCTCCAGTAAGTTGGCCAAATTTAAGAAGTATGAAGCCAGTACTGCTATTGAAAAACAGGTCATTTATTTTTATCTTATGTCTGTATTTAGAAATCTAGTATTAGTTCATTTTTTATGAATCTTTGTCTCAATCTAAATAAGGAACTGTATACCTATTTAGAGGTAGAAGTTGCAGAAGTTAGTTTAAGTGACATAACTGTGGTCAAAGAGTGCCAATAAGAAGTCCAGGACTGGAGTCCTGTAGCTCCACTTCTTCCCTGCAGGAATCTTCCAAAGAGTTACCTTCTTCAGCAAAGCTAGGTTATGCTATGGGAAGTCTTGGAGGGTCCACAATTGGAAAATTGCTTGTATCTGCAAGGGTAAATCTACTGTAGGTTTTCTAAAACTCAAACTGGACTCTTCTTGTATTCGGGAAGGAACCACAGAAGTAGTGATAACAAAAGGAATGAGACAGTGCCAAATTATGTGAAATGATTTAATTACTCTTAGGATCTCCCTCAATTTTTAAACAAATATTAAATATGGCTTTATGAAATCATGAAGTTCATGACTGCAAATACTAAGTCATGCTCAAAACTCTTTCTCAACTACTAAATGAAATCCATAATATAAAAACAAGTCCTTTACAGGACATAATTTCTGGTAAGGACCTGTATAACGCATTTCCCAATATAGTATGTAAAGAAATGTGCAGAATTACATAGGGAAAAATATTTCATACACATTCAGCATTACTGATTGTAGTTTTTGAGTCATTACAGAGCTCTGAATGCTTCTATTTTTGGCTATTCAACAGGTGCTATCTTCTGTGAAGCACTTGTTTTCTGAAAATTAAGTTTTTTGGAAGTGAACCTATTCTGGGATCTAACATGACATCATTTCAAGTGTTTCTGAGTAACTTGTAATATTTTTATATCTATAATGATTCTATGAATTAGGAGAGGGAATCAGATCAATTTTACAGATGGAAAACAGACTCAGAAGGATGAAGCATCTTCCTTTCTGTTCTACAAGGAACTTGTGGTGGAACAGGGTTTGAGGTGGGTCTCCTGATGCTGAGCTGGAGCTTAGACTACTCAATGTCTTTTCTTTGTTTTGTTTTGAAGCTCTTCTTGCTATCATCATATTAAGAATAGATAGTAAGAAGTACAGTGGAAGGAGAACTGTGACAAAATAACATACTCCACCTTGGTGCTTACTTACATTGAGGTTAAAGGCACAGAATCATAGAATCGTAGAATGGTTTGTGTTGGAAGAGACCTTTAGACCATCTAGTTCCAAAACCCCTGCTATAGGCAGGGACACCTTCAGTGTCATCTGACATCTTCATACTGCTAATTACAAATAGTGTTATACTTTAATATCACCAGACTGATGAACCATCTGATGTCCTAGAACCCACTGGCTCACAGACATCATTGTCTTATTAATTTTTCCCAGAGCAGCAAATGATGATGTAGCAGTGAATGCCCCTGATATTGCACGTGTGATCCTTATGCCATAAACAGCTGGAGTATCAAGAGACTGGATATTTAGAGATTTTCTGGGAGTTGCTTGGCTTTTGACTGTTCCTGCTACGTGTTTCATTCATAATGACCTGAACCATTCACTGTATATGCAGAATCTGCAGTGGAAGCAAAGACGTTAATTCCTAGATGTTTAAACTGAACCATTTCTTGCTCCTGTTGAATGACAGCATGTGTAATGGATATCCACGTGCCAGAGGGCTTTTGAATAGAAGAGTTTCAGGCATCACATGGAGAATTAAGGCATGCTGAAGGCCTGGTGTTTATTTTGGATTTGAACTCAGAAATCTCCACTGTGGGGACAAGCTTTCAGCTAGATAAGCTGAAGGATTTGATCTGTGAACTTCCTTCCTTAGGTATTTTTGTCCTCACCTTTGAACTGAAGCCATCAGCTGATACATGTGATGATGGGAAGGAAAAGTATCTGAGTTGTGTAACATCTGCTTATCGCTACAGATTATCCTGTAGCAATGAGATTAAAGCTTTTCCTTATGTAGGAAGAGCTTGGGATTTAGGGTTTTTTTTGTTTTTTTTTTTTTTTTTTTTTTTTTNTTTTTTGCTTTGTTTTGCTTGTTTGTTTTAATGTAATGTACTATAAGTCTGGTTTCATTGAGAAAAGAGAGAAAACTTCAAAAGTGTGACTAAAGAAAAAGGGATTTTTAAAGGATACCCTTTCAATCATGATGTACCTGTAATGAGGTCTAGTACAGTCCCAGTACTGCCTCCTTTTGATTATGCAAGGTTTCAAAACAGCATCAGATTTCTTTAAGATTCATTTTCAAATCTTACTTTCTGCATATAAATCAAGTGTTTATTGCCCTGCAATGAGCAGACTCTTGAAATCAAACTGAAGTAAAAACAGTAGAAGTACCTCTCTCTGAGGACCATCCAGTCTGGGCACTAAGTCAGGCTAGCTTAAGCAGAGGATCATCAGATTCCTGTTTATGGGGGGACACCAAGTTTCTTATAACTGAAGCCACTCCATGCTAATTGGCCATATTCTGGGGCCCTTCTGTCTCTGCCTTTCTGCACTACTGTGCAGTTTATTTCAGAAGGATCAGAAAGCCGAGAGTAGGGAGGAAAGTCCTTAAATTACATAAAGGTTGTGGTTACTAAATAAAGACTGGTGGTCCCTTTGATAATACCACTATCATAATACTTTGATCCTGAGAGCTTGAACCAGTCAATCTCTGTATGGGTCTCTCACTGACTGCAAAGGGAATTTTGGGCACATAGCAATTACCTACGCAAGATTGGGCCAATTACTTAATTAAAATTTATGTAGGAGCATACACATAGCAGATGGACATTTTGAGAAGGTATTGAGTAATGTGTGCATGGTAACAGAAGACGCAATTTATCTTGTACATTAGCCTTGGACAGATTTTAAGTGCATTAGGAGTCCAATTGGATTTAGATGGTGTGCAAAATTTCTCCAAGCCTTCTTAGCATGGTGAAATTTTCCTCTTCTGAAACTATCTGTGGTGGTTTTACTTGATAGGCAGCTCAGCACCATACACCCATCTGCTCAATTCCTTGCCCAGTGGATGAGAGAATGTGAAAACAGGTAAAAGGTAAACAGGTAAATAGGATGAAATAAAGGCAGTTTAATGTGACAGAAGTAGAACAGAAAATAATAATAATAATAATAAAAGAAGATACGAAACAAGTAATGCACAATGCAAATGCTCATCACCTGCTGACTGATGCCCAGCCAGTCCCCAAACAGAAGCAGCCCCTTGGCCAACGCCCATAGTTCTATTGCTCAGCATAATGTCATACGGTATGGGATATCCTTTTGGACAGTTTGGGTTAGCCATTTTGGTTATTTTCCCTCCAGGCTCCCAGCCCCCTCCTAGCTCCCAGCCCCCACTAGCAGGGCAGTATGAGAAGCAAAAAAGTCCTTGCCTTTGTGTGAGAACTGCTCACCAGCATCTAAAGTATCAGTGTGTTATCAACATTTTTCTCATCCTAAATACACAACACAGCACTATACCAGCTACCAGGAAGAAAATTATGTCAGACAAAACCAAGACAATATCTTAAAAACAAAGAATGGTCATAGCCAGAAAGAGGCACTGTCTAGGCAGGTCGTTCTGTAGGCTTAAATAGCTGGCTGGGTTTTAGTTGATCCTTTTCAAAGGCAGGTAAAAGGCTTTTCAACCCAGAACTTTTAAAGAATAATCATTTGGAGGTATTATGTTGTTTACCTTTTCTTCTTTTCCATTCCCATACTTCACTGCACATTGGAACTTTCATTCTGTCTCATTGGTTTATGTGCCTGAATTTTAAGGCAAAATTTTATTTAGGTTTATTGTATTTCACTTTGCTTTTACAGAGCTGTAGTCAGCCTTAACTGCTTTCTTGGAACACAGTAAGATACGGGAAGAGCAAGAAATGTGTTATTTTATTTATAATGATACTAAGCACAGGTACTTAAAAAAAATCCCACCAATATCAGTGAACAGAAATTACCAATGCAGAAATTGATTTGAGAAATGAGAGAAGTTGTGAAGAAAATTGCTCCTGTACTCCTCTGTTCACCAGAGGAAGAACAAGTTAATGCTATCATTTAGTAAGTTATCTTTACAATAATTGAGTCTAGAGGTCCCAGCTACAGTCAAGAATATTGCTCATGACTGCCAAAAATGCGTAGTCTGTTCAAGACACAGAGAGCAGGAATGGAAAAGGGGCCAAAGGGAGGAGGAGACTTACTCATCTGGGCAGAAACAAGAATAAAGCTCATCTTTTGATGCCACCCATGAGCCCTTCATTGTCTACATAGCACTACAAAATTAAACTGCAAAACTTTTTCCAGTGAGATGCTTATATTATTGATGATAATCAGGACCTTTTCCTAACCATGATGTAAAGTGTCTCAGAACAAAGGCATGAAATGAGCTTCAGGTTTCTCAAGTTTCCCATTTAGTAATTCTTTTAGTTAGCATATCGCTTGTGCACTGGAAACTGAACCACACCAAGGGTATGAAGAGCACTTTCTAGAACCATTTCAGTTTTCTTCTACTGACACTAGCAAAATCACCACTGGCTTAAGTGTCTGTCCTTTAGAGAAAAGCACCTTGTGAAATTAGGCAGAGTTTGAGTGGAAACTAAGGCACTTTCCTGAGGTAAAGCCCTTATAAAGCACGTCTCTGTTGGCACAGGAGTGAGACGGGTGATCACACTTCTTAGAAATGCCCATTTCTCAGCATGTTGGAAGAAGAAGGGAAAGATGCACACCTGATCCTCAACTGGGAGCTCCTCCAACCATTAATGCTCTGGTTAAAATATTACTTTCCATGTGTCTTGGAGGTCTTTGTCTTCCCTTAATATGGGAAAACAATAACTTGTCAATTCTCCACACATGGAACCCTTTTTATAGATTAGCCAGGGTTATGTCAAATCATGAAGCACAGAGCTCAGTGCTTGTAAATATGAGTACACTTCAAGGAACACCAAGATTGCACTCTTTCCAGACTCTCAAACATTATATAAAAAGCTAATAGAACATTAATGTGATGTATGATAGTGAACACTGTATCTGTTTGCTTTCTTTAAGGGTGCTCCAGTGGCTGATGAAAAGCTGATGCCCAGGTATAACTGCAATGTCAGTGAAGTTACCATTATGAACCTGCAGCCCAACAAGAATCCTACACTTATCCTGCCAAAAGAGAAGCCAGGAAATGAACACAGAAACCCTGGTATCCATCCTCCTTCACCCAGGATGTCAGAGAAGAAGATAGCACAGGGAGATAAAAAATTGTGGCCAGAAAAGATAAAAAGAGAGGGGTCTTTGTCTCCCAGCCTGCACCGTGCAAATGAGTCATATAGCACAGAGAATGTCACCCTGAAGAGGCCAGTGAAGTTGGCTCCTCTTGAGATCCCTGCGGAAGTGAAAGAAGCCCAGCTCCAAAAGATTATGAGCATCCAGAGAGAAGCCCAAATGGCTGCTCAGAAGCTGACAGCTATTAGCTCCATCAGCAACGAACCCCATATAAAAAGAGTGAAGAATCTGGCCCAGGGGGAGCTGGAAAACCTTCACAAGATAAAGCTGAGTGAGAAGGCGGCTATGGAAAATAAAGATGATCCCCTTTCCTGTAAAAGCAGCAAGCCCCTGGGAGAAATTCAAGTTATTTTGCCTCCAGAGACAGGCTCAAAATTGACTAAGCAACCAGGTGTTGAAGAGGCTCCCGGGACACTTCATAAGCCACCAATTCCCACTCTCCAAGTGGATGTACATGAAGAGTCTAACAGCCTTGACAGCATCCCTGATCCTTACCAGAACAATTGTCGGCGCCGATTCAGAGTAAAGCACATGAAAGAGCAGCAGGAAGATCAGGGGAAAGCCAAACCCTTAAATGTCACAAGTTCAAGTGTGGGAGAAGGGAAGAAGAAATCTGCAGGTCAGCGAACACAAAAAACCCTCAGTGATGCAAGCAAGCTCATTGAGAATGTGGCCAAAAAGCAGAAGGAAAGAGGAGCACAGCAAGAGGAAACAGACGAAGCTTCTTTTGTAAAGAGACAGTCTACTCGAAGGATGGCCTTAGGAGACATCATCCAGGTGGATGAAGACTGAATATCACGCACGGAGATTCAGACACAACAGCTATTCAGTAAAGTGCTCTAGACCGACTTTCTAGGTAGAAGTCTTCAGAAGAGTATCTACAGACATTAGTGGAGCACAATGCGAAAAGAAGTTAACACTGTTGAATGTCTCCATAATTTCTGAGATGCACAGAAGTAGTAAATATCCTCCTACTCTGTTCAGTGTTAGAAATGCACCAGCTAAAGTCCTGAGTTCAGCGTGGATTGCAAATCAGATGTCAACTATGCAGGGAAAATCTAGTTGTGGATTGGGTTGAAGTACCCAGAGAAAAACAGGATCTTAGAAAATATTCTGTCTGGTATAAGACTGAAAGAAATAGCACTATTTTCTCTTAAGAATACAGCCCTGTCCTCTTGAGCTGTGGCAAGTTTGCTGAAGAAAGGAAAGACTGAAAATGTTCTTCCTATCCATTAAGGTCAGGACAAAAAGTAATTTGCTTAAAGTTTAGAAAGAGACATATGAGTTAGAAAAGAAGAAATAATTTAAGGACAATAAACAGCAAACTATGCTGTTTACAGAGATTGGAATCTTTGTCATTGAAAATTTAAATAATACATTAGACAAACATCTGCCAAGAATGATTTCAGAAGAGCTAATCCTTCACTCAGATACAATGAGGGGTAGATGATCTGTAATGTCATTCCACCTGTATTTTCTTATATATTTTCTTATATTTTACAGTGTGTCTCTCAGTTATACTGTTATAGGACTCATGTAATCATTATTTAGTACAAAAATATGCAATAAAAGTAATTTTTCACTTTGCACTGATTCTTCTTCATTGTCTTATAGCTGGTGTCAAAATATTTGATGAAACTTATCTAATAAATGTCTGAGTCTCCTTGATTTCTTCAGACACACCTCTGCTTGTTATTTCCCAGTTTCCTGGTAAAGAAAGGAATTCATATATTTTTGCAGTCTTGTGTTAAACAGCTGTCTTGCATTTTTTACATTTTCATCTTTGGTCATCTTTTAAGACCATTGCTGTCTTTTGAAGAAGGAGTATTATTCTTATGAGGTCTGCTCTGAAAGAAATTCCTCCTATTTTATTACGTTGGCCCACGATGTCAGAGGCAGATGTTGGTGGTATGACAGCAGAAGTTGAACCTTCCCACCAATATTCCAATAAATTTTGTTGCTGTGTGACAGATGGCAGTGGAGTAGCAGTCTGACAAAATGGCATCTGACATGGAAGTGCATGTGAAGGAACAGTGTGTCATTGAACTCCTTCATGCAGAAAAGATGGAACCCACTGACCTTCACTGACACTTGCTGAACGTTTGTGGAGACCAGTGATGTGAGAACAGTGAGGTACTGGGTGGTGGGTTTCAGCAGGGGCAGCAACAATGTGAAAGACAAGCCACATTCAAAAAATGCTGTGCACGGCTGTCACACCAGGAAGTAACGAGCATCTTGAACAGTTCATCCATGCTGACCATCTACGTAATTGGCAAATTACAACAGGAGAACTCTGTATGGGCATGCATATCAGCTTCAGTGCATTGGAAATGGTGGTGGCAATGTTGAAATGTCACGCAGTTTGCATTGGGTGGGTCCCACAGATGCTCACACAGGAACAGAAAGAATATTGTGTGCAAATTTGTCAGGACCTATGGAACAAATAAGAGGTTGAAGGTGACAGTTTTCTGGATATTATCTTTACTGGTCATGAGATATGGTGTCACCACTACAATCTGGAGTAAAAATGGCTGTACACGAAGTGGTGACATATGAATTCCCCATCAAACAAAAAGTTCCAGATGCAGCCCTCAGAGAGTAAAGTGATGTGCACTGTCTTCTGGGATAAGAAAGGGATGATCCTTCTAGATTTCCTGGAACCTGGATGAGATTGTCTTGTAAACGACTTTTTCGGCAAAAATTGGGATGTTCACTTCCTTCTGGTAGTTTGCTTGTTTGATTGGCTGGTTTGTTTTTTAGCAAAGGTGGTCTTGTTTGGGTATCAAATTATCTTAGAAGCTGATATTTCAAAAAAACCAAATGGCAATGCCTTGTCATAAAATTTCAGAAATTAGCAAAAATGCATGGATTTTTTTCTTTTTTTATCAGCAGTTATATACGATGACTAGAAAAAACAGACCTAAGCCTTTAAACATGCTAGAATTGGTGGAAGAAAAGAAGAACAAAGAATCTTAATTGTACAAAAGAGGTGAGCCATCTGTTGTTATTTTTTCCTTCTGATGTGTAGATAATGAAGACAGTCAAAGTTAGAGCAAAAGAGACAATCAGTCAAGTAATTTTCTGCATTCCACCCATGCCAGAAACTGCAAAACATTATACATTGTTTTTTTCTTTATTGATAGGTACCCTGATTTTTCTCTTAGTTAAGAGAAAACACAGCATCTAGAGGTGCTTCAGGAATTCATTCTTAGATATGTGGTTTAATTTTTGGGTGGTCCCATGTGGAGCCAGGAGTTGAGCATTATGAGTAACTTCCAACTGAGGATATTCTAGGTTTCTATGATTCTTGAGAATCTCTTTTTGGGGGAAAATGAAGATTTCACCTTGTACCTTTTTGCTGCTCTTAGTTCCTTGCTTCGCCCTAGTTTTGGCTTGCTTGCATTTTATGCTGATCTTTTTGGTCTTTCTTTGTTTTGGGACTGCTATGGCTCAATTCATTTTAAATTATCAATTGCCTGGTGTCAGGATCTTCCAAATATTTCATGAACTCTAACTGTTACCCCACGGAAAGATTTCAGTTCTTTATTATGTGATGTATTTACAAATCAAATGGAATAATTTTGCTCTTCTCTAATATCCAGACCTTTCCACGGGGCTCCATAGGCAGCAAGCACTTGAATTCAGGCAATAGGAATTAATTAATTAGAGGCAGACCTAGAGGCAAAGTGTCTTATAAGAAAAGGAGATATCTTAAGGCAAAGAGTTGCTTAGCAAATTGATAGTTGCAAATGCTCTAAGCACTTGTGCTGTGTAAAATAGGCACAATATTGAGAATAGGGGGTCAGAGAAACCACAGAAAGCTTCTCTAATGCAGTAAGAGTCAACACAAGAATGAGTGAAAAAACAAGTGGGGGAATGGCAGAAAATATATGAGGAAGTCATCTGACCTGTTAACAGAAGGTAAGGAATTAAAATCAGATGCTAAGCCAGGAAAAAGAAATGCAGGAATATGTATTCCTCATGATGTCTGGGCCAGAGGGAGAAATAGTCATTTAGCTCATAAATGCAGCTGTACCTACTCACTGCATCTACTTAATTGTGAATATGAAACTGCAATCTCAATGTGTTTCGGTTGCATCTCATCAGTTCCCAGCAAAGTGGTGTTCCAAATGTTGAACATGATCTCCAAAGAAGATCACTGCTACTAAAATTTGTGTTTGACAGAAGAGGCAAAAGAGCAGCATGATGGAACAGATGAGTTCTTGAGTTTGGCCTGGCTCACTTGAGAAGCTGCTCCCCTTCACTAAGGCATGAAAAGGTGATGTGAGAAGGTTCCTCAAGTGCATATTTGAGGCCATCCAAATGGGACTCCTGCCTCAGAAAGACATTGACAACTCAATTAGGATGAATAACATGAAATAAGCTGGAGCTGTGGGAAGGCCATTGCATACATGAGAATCATAGAATTATAGAATGGCCTGGGTTGAAAAGGACCACAATGATCATCCAGCTTCAACCCCTCTGCTATATGCAGGGTCACCAACCACTAGACCAAGCTGTCCAGAGCCACAACCAGCCTGACCTTGAATGCCTCCAGGGATGGGGCATCCACAACCTCCTTGGGCAACCTGTTCCAGTGAATGACTTGCACTGTTCCTTTACATGACTCTTTTAGTGCAAATAAATGCAAAATTTTGTCCAGGAATAAGTGACACAGTATTGCTTTAAAGATGTAAAATGGTGAGACTGAAAAGGACCAGGAGGGCCCAGTTTTGGCCCGTGGCTGCAGTGACAAGCTGTGTTTTGGATGTATGAGAAGGAGAATTTTAACTAGAGAATAAAAACAAGAAAAAAAAAAGCATAGTGGAAGCTGAAGCCTGGGAAATTCAAATGGGAACTGGGTGCAGCATTTAACCCGAAGCTGCAACCTCTTTCATCCTATACAAATGCATGCTGCCCTGGCTCTTGGTGCTGGTTAGGCCTTCCCACCACTGCTTTCTGCTGGCACTGCTTCTCAAATAGTGGTGCAGTGACCTGGAACAGGGAATTTAACATAGTAAATTCCTCAAAATGATGAGTTTTCAACTGGGATCTGTCCCAGTGTTGATTCACTGAATGACTTTAGCAGTGCTTATGTCAGCATGAAGAAGGCAAGGACAGGGACGAACACATCCATTTTGGTGACTGACTGTACTTTTGTCATGTTAAAGTGTATCTAAACTATACTCTGAGGGCAATAAACTGCTGTATCAAAGTGCTAAGGAACATAGTGACATGAAATTAAGTCTTGAAAAATCTGGGCTCTATCCTTAAACTTCTGTATACTGAAGAATAACTGCATCTTTGGCTTAGAAATGCCCAGCCAGTATTCACTAGAAGAGCAGTCTAGGGAATATAATGCTTCACTTTCCTTTTCAAATCTTTCTGTTCTTCTAGATTTTTAAAATCTATTCAGACTGAAATATGATGACAGTCACACATTTTCCATAATGGAAAAGTGAATTGCTATGTGAGGATCAATTATGACACCAAGTTAAGAGGAAGTGTCAATCTGCCTGGGGGTAGGAAGGCTCTACAAAGGGATCTTGACAGGCTGGATTGCTGGGCAATGGGATGAAGTTCAACAAAACCAAGTACTGAATCCTGCACTTTGGCCACAACAACCACAGGCAATGCTAAAGGCTTGGGGCAGAGTGGTTGGAAGACTGCGTGGAAGAAACACTCTGTGTTGGACAACTGTCAACACTCAGTTGAAGATGAGCCATCAGGGTGCCCAGGTGGCCAAGAAGGCCAATAGCATCCTGGCTTGTATCAGAAATAGTGCTGGCAGCAAGAGTGAAGATCATCCCTTTGTACTCAGTACTGTTGATGCTACAACTCAAGTACTGTGTTCAGTCTGGGGCCTCTCACTACAAGAAAGACATTGAGGTGCTGCAGAGCGTCCAGAGAAGGTCAACAAAGCTGTGAGGGGTCTGGAGCACAAATCTTATGGGGAGAAGCTGAGGGAACTGGGAGTGTTCAAGAGAAGACACAGGGGAGACCTTACCACTCTCTACAACTACTAAAAACTCCATTCCCTCAGCTGCTCCTCATACGTCTTGCTTTCTAGTCACTTCACAAATTTCATCACTCTTCTCTGCACATTTGCAAGCAATTCATTATCCTTCTTGTAGTGAGAGGCCCAATCAGTGAGGATGACACAATCTGCACCTGAGACCTAATCAGATCATAAAAATAGTTTCAAATATTGAGAATATCAACAGAAATTCTAGCAAATAAATAAAAAGAGGGATCCATCCTTCTGTAAAGAAAATTTATAAAGAATTCATATCAAGGATCTCTACAGGGATATATGGTGGCTCATTGGAAGTGTGAGGAGGAAATCCTGGAGATAACTGGATCCCAGTCACAACTTGTAACTGTTTGAAATGCTATGAAATAGCCAGTTGTCATGGATGTCCCCCAAATTGTGCAGAAGTGTTATTGCAGACAGTCTGGTTGTTTCCTTGCTGTTCTTCCTCCCTTCAGCCTGTAGCAGGAAAACTCAGTCCTAAATCAAAGGCAAGATACAGAGAAAACATTCAGAAAAACTTTTAGATAAGAAGATGTGGAACAACAGGATAAGATTTTTTGGTTTTATTATTGCTTACGATTAAATTCTCTTTGCAGTTGCCCTTAAGTTGGCATTGATTGCCAAATGTATTGTGAGGGAAAAAAAAAAAAGACAGTATTGTTTGGGAAACAACAATGTAGTCATCAACAGAGAGAAGGAAGGTAAAGGTAAGAGCCAGAAGCATGGAAACTGAGAAACTCTTCAGAGACTGTCCTCAGTCTGACTTCAATTCCTATTAGCTGTAAACTTTTCTCTGCCTCTTTATGTCTCACAACTCCTCAAATTGTGAAGATAAGGAGAATGTAATGGATTATCCAACACTTGAGACCTATAAGGTTCGTCTGGACAAGGTGTTAGACAGTCTTGC
The DNA here is from genome assembly GCA_016647715.1 of Pavo muticus. NCBI lineage: Eukaryota > Metazoa > Chordata > Aves > Galliformes > Phasianidae > Pavo > Pavo muticus. Next base: position 1,020,971 of record JACDJE010000151.1, read on the forward strand.
CCAGGCCCCGTTTTTATGATGATAGGTTGGAGTGGATGACCTCCAAGGTCCCTCACTTGGGCTTTTCTGTGATTTCTGTGATACCTATGATTTCTAATAATCACAGTGCAAGACTGTGTCTAGCACTATGTATAACTCTGGAGCCAGTAATAATGCATTAAAGACTCTGCACTAGACTCTGTGCACTTCTCTCGGTTGTAACATGGGGAAGAGGTTTTCACAGTAGAGGTTGTGATCCCGGTAGTACTATGTGATTTGGAATTTAATGAAGAGTAGAGTCTTTTCCAGAAGAGCAATTAGCAGTAGTAGGGAAAATTGTGTTATTGTAAACCAGCATCTCTATCTGTTAAGGTGAGGCTGGGAGAGAGCAATTACTGGCTCTGATTTTTCCTGATCACGTAACCTGGGCATATTAAACTCATGGAAAACAGCTTTGCAACTTCAGAAATGAGCTGGCACTGAGATTGCTGTTGGGATCAATGTGCTAATGCTCTCAGGCCGTTTGTACCAACAGGTTGCGTTAATTTTCAGTTTGTTAGAGACATGATTTTAAACATAATCATTTCCTCTGAATATTCACTGAGGCCCTGGGGTGACATGCTTTCAGACAATTATAGCAGAATTGTCAATAAAAGGAGCAGTGCTGGAAAATCATTAGCAGAATGTAGTTTTAACTTTGTTCCTTGAGTACATGGGCTTTTACCCTGGGCAGACTGCAAAGAGTTCGTCTGTCTCCAGAAATTCATCAGAATAGAAGAACCTGAAAATGGTTCCATTAAAATAAGAATGTATGGAGTCTCCAGCCAATCCAGAAGCAAGTCCAAATCATGGTCTCTTAGAGGTACAAAACATTGTGTGTTTTTCTTTCTCATACTTATTTTCTTGCTAGTTACTGATGGAAATAAGCGCAGAAGCACTGAAAGGCCTTTTTAATGTTTCTGGCCCAGTAAGGGAAAGAAAGAATGTAAGCACCATGTGAAAGTTTCAGCCAGGTTTTCAGTGCAAGAAAGATCCAAAAAGTCTAATAAAATTGAGATGTATATAGATCACGGGGCCTCAGTGTGGCCAAGCCTTTTTATTTTGTTTTGTATTTGTTTGGAATCAATTAGAAGTACTTGTTTCTGAGGCAATAATGTTTTTTAGGTCTCTGCAGATAAAACTCTCCAACATCCTGACAGATGCCTGAACAGGGATTTGTTTTGATAGTACTACACTGTGCTAGAGATGAATCAAATGCACAGTGAGAGATGGCTCAGATTGCAGGTTTTCCCCTTTCCTTATGTTGGAAACTGAGTGATGGGCTCAGTCTGAGTCATGCATCCATTCAAGGAATCTCCATATCCACAGGCAGTAGGTGATTATTACCATCTTTATAATCTCTTACAACAACCACGACTGCTTAAGAACAGAGGCATGGAAGATTTTTGTTTTTCCTCTTGAAAGTGAACATCATTTTTCATGTATTTAATTCAATTAATATTTTTCCATCTCCAGGTTTTCACTATTCAACATCTGAATTCAGAGATCTGTCAGTAGAAGGTAATGAAAATGTAAGTAATCCAGGGTTGTGTGGGTGGGAAATAAACTTTGTTATTAAGTGAAAAATCACAGCTTGAGGTCTGGGTGCACTTCCAGCGGTAATTCATTTGGTAAATCAACCAATTTGTCCTATCATCAAGCTGTCATTTCTGAGCAGTGCTGCACCAGGTCCCTGCCAGGGACTATTACACAAGCCATTATTATTTCAGCCCCGTTAGCTTCCGGGATACACCTCTTTGCCCAAGCAAAGATGCAAATCAGCTTCACCTTGAAACAGAATATTCAACCTTTTGTTTCTGGTATGGCTTCCTGGATCATTACTAAATATCAGTTCAAATTGTAGAGCAAAGAGCAGAGCATTACACTTATTAAAGGGCAAGATAACTTGATCCTTTCTTCACTAGGCTCTGGTGGCAAGTAATGAAGACAAACTCGTGACTAGAGCTACAGTTTCCATCAGGTATGACTCGAGCATCCATCAGCAGATCCACAAAGCTGAAGAAAGGCATTCTTACTTCTGGTCATGAATGGGCTGCATGAGACTTGAATAGATTATCTGAGACCTGACACAGCCTGAGATTCCAGTTCATTTTCTTCTTCTGACTGTGAATCTGAGTCAGGCAGTTAAATTATACAGGAACTATCAGCCAATAGGAAACAGCTGCAGAGGCTGGTTAGCAAGAGAAGTCTAATTCATAGATGCTATATCCCTATCTGTAGAGGTAAGTTAAATGTCTCATTGTGGAGGCTTGGTGACACGTGCAGTATTCATCTATTTTTTTTTACTGTGTTACGTGTGGAAAGAAGGTGACTGCACCTAAGGTATGTATTAGGAATGATTCTTGGCCCATACTGATTCCCAGAGGCCCAGGCACTGCTTGGAAGACCACCTAACAGGGCAGAAAACAGAGTCCCCATTCTTGGGAATGTGTCTTGGATCAATTTAGTTTATTAATATGGACCTAACCTCAAAAACAAATACCCTTCGTTAATTTATTTTACAATTCCCAGGGAAAATTATGGATAAGAATATTTCAAGGTATGCATCGATCCTTTAATCATTCTCAGGCAGTGTTAAGAATCTTGAGTATTGTGTTTCTTGCTCCCAGAACTGTGAAATGTTTCTTAAAATATATTACTGATGGAGTTATCCAAATGTCTCTTGAACATTGACAGGCATGGGACATCAACCACTTCTCTAGGTAGCCTGTTCCAGTGTTTGACCTCTTTCCCTAATACCCAATCTGAACCTCCCTTTCCTCAAACATTAAGTCTGAAGAAAATGATGTATTTTTCAAACATCAGCAAGTGTCTGTGTCCTGCTGTCCTAGAAAGGGTTATTGCAGCAGCGCTCCAGCAGATGGCTGGCTTCTGTCATGAATAAAATTTGCCCAAGGAAAACATATAGTGCAGCAGCATGTTTGCAGAAAGAGTAGAGATTTATTTCCTTTGGCTGTTGATTAATACAGCAGCTCTTTTTCCACTTTGGACTTGGTAATGATGCTAAAAATAAAAACAGCTCCGTGCAGTTCAAGGAAGACAAATATGACATAGCAAAGTAAAATGCTGACATAAAAAGAGTAACAACATCCCCCCCCAAAATCACTGAACTCCATATCTAGTTTAACTCTCATTAAAAAAAAAAAAAACAAACAAAATACCTGGCAATGCTTTAGCATTTACTATTTAATGCTTTTATTCTGGATAGATTCTCTTTGGGTCATGTTAAATTGTCAATCCCCTTCCCTAGAACCAAAGGGAAAAGACTGCATGCAGTTAAGCACATAGATCTGATTTGTCTTGGTGGGAGTATGAAAGATGAAAAGAAAGAAGCCAGATGAAGGGATCTTGTGGTGCTTGAGCCTTCAAAACTGTCAATCAGAGCACACCCGGGAGGAAGGAAGGAAATATTCAATATTGGCAACTGATGGACTTACATTGTTTCATACAGAAACATGGTCTGAAATCTTCAGTTTTCAGTCTCATCACATGCAGAACTATTTAAATCCTAGTTCTTCCAACTTTCCAATGGGGGAAAAACTGTCTCTAGTTTAAGTGTTACAAACAACAGACATGGAAGTTTATCCAGTACTAATGCACTGGTATTGTCACTGCCATCTGTGCAATAGCTAAGTCGACAGAAATAATGAGTTTTGCCTCTGTATTCACTAGAGGGATGAAATTATTGCCAGGGAGCCACAACTGCAGGGTGAATATTATGACACAGTGAATCACAGGAAACAAAGCTAAAGGGACTTTCATGGTCTGTCACCTCATCTATGTTCCTAGTATACACAAAACTATCCTAAATGCATTTGTTTTGTTAGTTATTTTTTTAATCTCAGAAGAACAAACAAGAAAAATTCACCCCAAGCATTCCAAGAATAGAGATTCCATACCTACTCCATTATTTCTATAGCTTTGTGAACATTCATCTTTCCTCTGGCAATTGATCTCCCTAAATGCAACTGAAGTCTATTGTTTGTTGACCTAACCTAGATGGTTATGCAGAAATATCTACTACCTTTCTCATTCCAGCAACCTTCTGCATATTTCAGGGCTTCTGCCATGTTCACCCTCAATTTCCTCTTTACTAGGCTAAACTATCCACTCCTTTTGATCTGTTTTTCTTAGGTCATGTTTTCTTGACTTCTGCACACTCATAAAACTCTCTGCATACTGTCCAGTTCAGCCACTTCATTTCTTTAATGTGGGGCCTGAAACAGAGTTCCAAATAACTGGTGTTTAAGACTACTGGATGAGCATTTTTAGGTCTGCAAACGAATGCACCTGCTCTGCCATATGGCTGTTGTCTGTTCTGCATGTGTCTTTTTTTGTTAGTGTATTGCCCTCTCCAGGTGAAGAGGTGAAGGGATTAAACATGTTTGCTTGTATTCTAAATAACTGTATTGGAATTTATACTTGGAATGTGAACCAGTCCATAAAAGTACTGCATTTCAGAGGTCCTCTTTCACATCCCATCTGTGCCACAGGAACAAACAGAGCCATAGGTCATCCAGGACAGTATTTTCTGTCTGACAGTTGTCATCATTGATATTTAAAGAAGGTACCATTAACCTCACAGGAGATCATTGTGGGATACTGTGGCTGCGGGAAAGTGTTTCATTCCAAAGACGAAAAGACTGGCTACTGCCAGTTTGATAGTTTATGTCTTCTTTTAAAAGTATGCTATAATCCTCACTCATGAAGCTTGTCCAAGTTCTCAGACTGCTAAATTCTTGAGTATATCAAACTATCACACCATATTAAATGAATGTATTAACCTCCATGAGGAAGTAATGGATTAGTAGTTAGAAGGAAAGTGATGTAATGGTACCTCCTGACTACTGCTGGCTTTTGGTAAGGCCCAGTGTGATATTCTCAGATACAGACAATGAGCAAAAGATGACATCTGAATGACATTAGAAAATCCACTCCTAAATGTACTCAGTTAGATTGAGTGGAACTGCTGATTAGGCTCCTACCAGAGTCTGTACCAAATCCACAATTATTGAGTTATCTTCATTAAAGCCTTGCGTGTTGGAAGAGAGGCAGCATTAAAATGTACAGTTAACACCATGATAATGGAAAAAAAAGCTGAGATTAAATTAGTTATCATTATTCATGTTTGTTTATGAATTGAAGAATATATGCAGTTACTGACATCACACTTTAATAAATGGACTAATTAGATAGGTATGGGCAAAAAAAAGGCCATGTATGTATGTCTTCCAATTTCTTAGCTGTGCTCAGTGATCAGGACTGATTGTTGTATATGATATAAACTGCATTTGTTGCTACCAGAAAAGGGTCCAGCCCTGTCCAAGCTAGAGACTGAGAAAAGTGCTTTCCTTCATGCATTTAAAAGAGCATTCACTCATGGTGTATTCACTCATGAAACCCATACCTGATGAAACCCAATATCTGATCAGATATTTTTTATGTGCACAGTGTAGTGAAGCGGACTTGATATAATTTTTATTTATTTATTTATTTATTTATTTATTTATTTATTGTGAGGAGTCTGAAACAAAGATCAGATTGACTCTCAAAATTTTGATCACGAATCAACTTTTAGCAAAACACCTGCAAATGAAATTTATCACATTTAAATTTTAGGGAAATTTAGAAGGAAAAAAAATATAATTTTCAGTGGAAAATATTTTTAGTAAATCTCTTTACCTTATGTTTCAGCTGAGGTTTTCTTTCCTAGATTTATTATTTCTGCATCTTTATTTCTTAAGGGATTGCATCACATGCCTATCTATAGGACAAAATGTGAATAACTAATCCAGAAAACCATTGCTGTTGTCTTTTCCTGTTGTCTAACTATTTATCATCCTCCAGGATTTACTGGATTTGTCTCACTATATGCTTTGTTTCCCTGTGACATCAACTGGCTTCCCTTGGTCATTTAAGTGGTTAATCTAGTCATAAAAGGAAATTAAGTTAGTTAAACAGAACTTTCCCCTCATGAACTCATGTTGGCTGTGACCACTGACTGAATTGTCTTTCAGGTGTTTTTCAATAACTGCCAGAATAATCTTCTCTGTAATTTTACCAGGCACTGAAGTGAGACTGACAGGACTGTAATTGGTTGGAATGATTGGTTTGGAAAGCAAAAGCTTACAAGAGACGTGATGTGCACAACTGTCAATTAAGCATAGGTCTATGTTTGCACTCAGGCTAACCTTACCTACCATTTACATTGCGTATTGTGACTTGCACTTTGCATGTTCAAGCTGATAGCACAGAGTTAACGTCTGTTGTTACCTTACACAGTGCAGATAGAGTTGAGATGTACGTGAAGATACTAAGGAAGGACAAGTCCTTCAGTAAACATTTCAGGAGACATACCAATCAGTTCTTGAGAGATTTCATGGACAACATAGCAAAGAATTATCCAAAAGAAGGCAAGAAAGCTGGTGAAGGATCTGGAGCACAAGTCTTAGGAGGAGTGGCTGAACAAATTGGAATTGTTCAATCTGGAGAAGGGGAAGGTCAGGGAACACCTTATCACCTTCTACAACTACTTGAAAGGAGGTTGTGTCAAAGTGCGGGTTGGCCACTTATCCCACGTAACTGGTGGTAGGATGAGAAGTAATGGCCTTAAGTTGTACCAGGAGAGGTTCAGGTTACATATTAAGAAAAATTTCTTCTCAAAAGGAGTGGTAAAACATTGGAACGGGCTGTCCAGGGAAGTGATAGAACCACTGTCTCCGGAGGTGTTCAAGAAAAGGGCAGATGTGGCACTGAGGGACATGGTTTAGTGGACATAGTGGGAATGGGATGATGTTTGGACTAGATGATCTTAGTGGTCTTTTACAAACTTAATAATTATGTGATGATTCTATGAAAGAACTATGAAATATTTTGCACGCTTGAGCATGGTTCTTCCTGAGCACAACATGGGCAATATATTCCAAGTTATGAGCAGCCAACGAGAGGGCTAAAGCCAGCAGTGTGAAGAAAGTGCAACTGCCTCAGTATGCAAAAGCATGCTCTTGCATGAACTTGGCACCTTGTAATGCAGAGAAGTATTTCAGGGTGCAAAAGCTGCTGTAACAGAGGTAGTACATACATATTTTATTTTGTGGTCACTGAGTAATGTGAAAGAAACAAACTTCATAATTGCAATGAGCATGAAAATTTAGAAAAATCTGCAGGGAATGTTATGGGAATTCCTTCATGAGAAGAGCTCATGAACAACATAAACACTTGTAAGAAAATGACCTGGGTAAACTAAATCCTGCCTCAGTTGAGGTTGAAAAGAGAACACTTTACACTCCACTGCAGCCTCATTGTTGATGCCTCTCTGTTACTGAGGGAGAAGTAGAGCTTAATGTACTACAGATTATCACACTAACCAAAAGAGCATGACTTCAAAATTCACTTGCTAAACATATAGACCCTTGTCCTTTTGCTTTGAATATCACATCTGCTTTTTTGAACCTGTGTTTCAAGGAAAAGATTTTCAGTGATTTTGGCAGGATGCAAAGCTTTCCCTTAAGAGCAGGATTATATCTGAAATTTGACAAACAAATTCTATTTTAAATGGATGTCATTGTCCCGAAAAGCAAATGCACTTGGTCAATAAAAGCTGGAAACTGTCTCCATTCTTTCAGTCTCCCCTTCCAATGCAAGTGGCAGTCTTTTATTTTTGTTACAGCTTCCTACAGAGTTCTGCACGGTGCATAACTACACAGTGGACAGAGGTCACCAATGGAGTGTGAGATCTTGTCCTAGAAAAAGAGCTGAGTAACAAGAAGACAAAACCCTCTAATAATATTAAATCATTCATGTTAGTAAAGACAGAAGCCAAATGCACACAGTGACAGAAAGACTTAATGACATTAAAGGACTAAAAGAGCAAATGAAATTTCTTATAGCTAGATATAAAAGGACACAAGGGAAACCATGCCTAAATATATACACACAGCGATGAAATTTGAACCAATTATTAGAAAAAGGTCATGGAATTATATTAGTTACATCTATGAAATGTTTAATAACAGTCAAAGCAAAAAGCGTGTCACAATTATCAGGAGAAGCACAGAGAGCAAAACAATAAGCATTAAGTCATCTGATATATCCTGGTGTGACCAAATGTTGAATACTGAGTCTGGTTCTTATTGTTTCTCAAAGAACTCCTTATGTTAATATGGATAAACTAGAAATTTAAGAGGTACGTAGAAAACTGTCAGGAATAGTTAAATGTTCGAGAAGTTTATCATATGAAGGGCAAATGAACTAGAATTCTTCAGCATTCATGAAAAGAAGACTTAAGAGGACTATGATAGAGGTCTGAATGATATGGAGGTGTTGATCAAGGAATGGTTGTACCCTGGTCTAATGAACATACAAAGGGCCATCCAACAAAATGAGAAATTGGTTCTTTGAACAATGTGGTTTAGGTCTGAAACTTCCTGCAGGAAGATTTTGCGTGGGTTCCAAACAGGACTGTGTATTTCATGAACAAGAAATCCACTGAAAGAAAAGATGATAGACAATACCCTCTCATCTAGAAACCAACTAAAGTACAAATTACTGGAGCAAGGGAGATTATTAAAGGAGAGCTTCATTGTCTATTTGCCCAGTTTTTCTCTATGTTTGTCTCATTAATTAGTAGTGGAGAAAAGATAAGGGTGAAACTTCGGTCTGACTCAGTAGAGCTCTTCTTGTGTTCGTGTAATTTCTAAAATGTGTGCATTATCTCACCATCTTCATAATGCAACCCGTAAAATCATCCTTCTGGTTAGCCACTCCACCAAGTGACAAGACCATCCTGCCCTAGGCAGCCTGATAGGCACTTTGTGAAATTCAATCTTCTTTAGTATTCCTACAGAGCCCTCGCAATTTTTTCTCTTCTGAAATTTTCCATCTGTTCATATTTTACATTATGTCTAAAGGCCAAACTTGCAGTCCCTTCCATCCCACAACAGAATCTGGATCAGTTGTGTGTTGTATTATATGCAAAGAATAATCTTCAAAGTTACTTTCCTCCCCAGTTTCACCTCATTTCATCCCATCTTTCTGATTGGACGAACCTTATCTTTAGTTTTCTCCTCTCAAAATCTCTGCTTTTTATTCTCATGCCTCTCTTCAAACCATCTGTGAGTTTGTGTATAAATATTTTTTAACGGGATCAAAAGAAATACAATCAACTCTTTAATCAAAAAAAGGATTTTATATTCCTATATTTTTTCACCACTTTGTTCTGACTGCATTTGTTTTTTGTTGTCATTGCTGACACTGATTTTTCTCTGTATGTTGAAATCCACTGGAAAGAAAAAAAATCTCCATCTAATAAATATACTGTAAATGAAATATAAATACCTATGTAATAAATTCATAAATTATTTGCCTTTGAACCCTTCACCAGCTCTGTACCCTCTAACCTATCTTCCCAGACTAACTGTAATATTTTAAACCTTGAAAAAACTTCAGGCAGTTATCACTTAAAATAAGTTATCTTGTCTGAGAATATCATCTTCATCTCTCAACCTTATTCCTTAAAAATTTCCTTCTATGTTTGCTTTGGCTTGAGGCCATAAATAAGCCAGATTCCATCTGGGTCATTATTTTTATCTTTATATAAAAATCTACAGAACTTTGCTTTCTGGAAGTCACAGAATAAGAATTTTGAGTTTATCTTTGGATAAAACGAGATTTTTGTCTCCCAGCGGGATATAAAAATTGATTTATAGACCTAAAAGGTACCAAAATATGAAATAATTCACATTGGAAAATTATTTCTGCATTGAGAATTTTGTATTGAAACTGTATGGAAAAAGTGTTTTAGAAATATTTTTGGTCCTTTAAAATGGCTTCAAAAGACATTGCTGTGGGTTAAATCTATGGCTGATAGGATATGCAACATCAACTTCCAATCCTTTAGCATACCAAATTGAAGGCTAATAAAGTGCAAAAACAGGGTGTATGATTAGCACTTACTTAGGATGCCCAGCTCCTTTGTATTTTAATAATACCTTGTATTTCTTTTGTGTATGATACAGACAGTCTCTTACATCTGATTTACTGCTTTCACGCTCCTATAAGTTCACTTTCGTATTCTCTAATGTGGTTTCAGAATTAAGCAGGGATGCTCAGTACATGAACAAATTCTACTGATAAGGAGCTGTTGCAAGACATAGCAACCAGAAGAAGCTGGAGAGGAAACCATTTCAGATCAATCCTTTGTAGAGGCTATTTCAGTATAATAAAGGGCTTACTGCTGACTAAGATATCACAATAAACTTATTTTCTTATAGATATTTTTTTCAGGTTCATGAGTGACTACAATGGCATGAAGCTGTTTTCTTGCTTTATTCAAACTACGGATCAGGACATCTTGTATCTACATCACTACCCTTAACTCCAGTGTCAAAATCGTATCTTTAATTCCTGCTACTGTTACGTTTTTCCTTGCTGAAAGAATATATGTTTAATTTCAATGAAATAGAAATCAGACAAAAATAGAAAAGTTTTGCAAAAATAAGATTACCTAGCAAGATGGTGTATAGAATTAACCTCCTCTCTCAATCTGCATTACATTCTCAAGAAGAGGATGAAAAAATTCCTCTCCTCATACTTAAAGATGAATTAAAACACTAATGTTTTAGTGAATGTATTCAACATACAGTCCTACTCTGGGCATATGCAATGACACTAAGCAGCATTTTTTTTAACGAATTAGGACTTTGAAATTTCAGATTCTTTGCTTGTTTTATGGCTTCTGAGATGTAAATGGAAGAGAGGAACAGATATGTCTCACTATCTTAACAGAGACACTGTATTTAAGTTTTACTTTCAGCAACCAGAAAGAGAATGCTGTGTTGTTTGATGTGATCCAGCCTGGCTCCATCAAATCCCAAGAGGCACTGGTGTTGATTTATGATACTACAAGGAAATATGAAGTGTACAAGGAAATATGAAGATATGAAGGCAAGTCTTTGAAATGTTGTTCAGTAAAAAGGAAAAAAAACTGGTCAGTGCTACTCCATCAGGCAAGATCCATTTTCAGTTCACTGAGTATTTCAGCAGGTAATCACAGGCATTATCAGGTCTGATCAACTGTATCAGTAAAATTAATGTGTCCCATTTTAGGTACGATACCTCCTTGTTCCAGAACTCACCATCAAAGAAGATTATGACCTGCTGATGGTGAGAAGAAATACAGCATATAATTTTAGAACTGTACTGTCCCCTATGGCCAATGATATGATTTAGAAAGTCATAGAAACATTAAGGTTGGAAAAGACTTCCAAGATCATCTAGTCCAACTGTCCAGCAGCCACCAATATTTCCCCGCTAAACCATGTCCCTTAGTACAACATCTAAATGCTTCTTGAACACCTCCAGAGACAGTGACTCAACCACACCCCTGAGCTGCCTGTTCAAGTGCCTGACCACTCTTTTGGAAAAGGAATTCTTCCTAATATCTAACCTGAACCTTCCCTGGAACAACTTGAGGCCATTCCCTGTTGTCCTATTGCTAGTTATGTGGGAGAAGAGGCCGACCTCCACCTCACCACATTCTCTTTTCGGGGAGTTTTAGAGAGCGATAAGAAGTTATTAAGTCTACCAATAGTCTTAATTTTCAATAATTAAGTCACCAAATTATATTTGGTTCTCTTTGATATTCATATAGCTAATTGGAACCAATTTGTGTTTGTTTTTCACATTGCTTTTTCAGACTATTGTGGAAGGAGCTGTATGATTAACCACATATATCATATATGTTGAACTTTGTTCCACTATGCATTCTGTTTATGTGTCAGCCTAGTGAGCTGCTTCAAATAGTGACGTTTTACTAAAACAAGTTTTAAAAGTTTGGATTATCTAGAATAGAATTTTCATTCCCAAATTACATAGAAAACACAGATGGGTCTTATAAAGTATTGCATCTGTGACATGATCAAGATACAGGTTATCTTAACTCATCAAATTAAGAGCTGTATATTTGTAAAGATGTTTTGTGAATGAAGAGTTACCAGAGAGATGGTGCAGTACGTGTCTATCATTAGGTGAATCAGAAAACAAGAAATACTTAAGCAGAATAGAGCAGGAATAATGATTTTTGTGGCTTATCATTGTTCTTACAGCTGCTTTAGATTAAATAGGATTTCGATGTAGCTGGATTTATCAATATGGAAATTAACTGTATATGGCTCAACTAAAGAATGATCTCTCTAAAGACAAGGCAATAAATTTTGAAAGTCTTAGCTAGTGATGGTTCATTTTTTTTTTCTTATTTTGTTGCTATTTCTCTTTAATCTTTAAGGATTTATCCCAAAAAAGTACTGTAGAATTAATGGAATTTTTATTTGATGTTAGATTAACTCTGTGAGTCTTTTCAATAAATGTGAGGATTTCATAATTCATGACTTTCAGTCATGGATGAAGTGCTGCAAGCAGTGCTCATCAAACAGAAATTATTTATGGATCAGGATTTGGGAATTATAAATCCTGTAATTTATTGACAACTAAGTAAGATAACAAGAAATAAGACAGAAATATCACGGTGTCTTGATACATGTATTATATAAAACTCAAACTAAATTGTGACATTAGCACAACAACATGACAGAGCACACAATGCACAACATGAGATAGTGCATATACTCTACTGCAGAATTTAATATTTTTCTTCCATTGACTTTAATAGCTTTTGGTGTAAAAAATTCTATACTGCAGGAAAGCAAAAAAAATCTACTTTTCTGGTAGACATATTTTTAACTGAGATCATTTGAATCTGTTTCATGCCTTGAAATGTAAACCATTTGGGACTATAACACATAATGAGTACAGGATAATGTATATAAAAATATAAAAGGCACAGGAGTATTCCCCAGCAATATAAATCCTTCTTTCCTAGGGATTTAGGAATCACCAACACGCAGCTACTAATCTGAGCCTTGCCAGCACCACAATTTTCAGGAAATCTGTAAAGGAAGAACAGTTTTATCTGTGATCAGACAAAGTAGTAGTTTCAGGCAGTTAAGGCCCTGTGATTTGAGGCCTGTGCAACTCCTGGGAGTGAACTATTGTGGGATACATTGCCACAACAAGTTTGGAAGCAGTATTTATATGGATACAAATGCGGCTGGTCTGATTTACTGAAGAAAGCACTGAGCTGCTGGAGTCATACACCACATCTTTGCGAAATCCCTCCAACAGTCACTGACTGAGAAGTTATTCTGGGGGAGCGCCATGAAATGATTACTGTTTTCTTAGCCACCTGCTGAGGCATCCATTCCTGAGGATAAGATATCAGCTTTGCAGACCTTCCTGATCTGCTCCAGCCATGTTCCGAACCCTGGGGTGAAAATGGAAATCAAAGGCTCCTGATCAGAACAGAAAGAATTGCAAAATTTGGATAAATCAAAGCATAAATCCATGCAACATTTATCATAGTTCTCTGAGCTGCTGGTACAGTGTTGCTTCCAACAGAAAATAATACAGCAGTAGTAAAGTACAAAATTAGAGTGCATTTTGAATTACCATCTATGTATTATTGAAAGACTGCATGTTTCTCCCATGATCACTGGAGAAAAAATACCTGCAAAGATACTTTTCACAGGAAATGTTTTACCTTCTGTTAATTATTTTGGTGCAATGTGAGGAGAAGCAACAGCTTTAACAACTGATTTTTCTTGAAGTATGATTTCATGATTATTTTATGCAGTAGCTGAAAAACTAAGTGCTAGAAAATATATACATACTGTGCCACTGTCAAAGACAAAGTGAGGATCTTAGGTTTTCTTCATCATATGCAACACTCATTTTGATGCATCCTTTGATTCAGTCTCTTATAGCTGATCGAACTAATGTGCTCGTGCAAATCTTCCTTTGCTGTAAGTGGCACCAAATTCTTGGGAATCTCCAGATTTTTGGAGAAAGCCACCAGTATCCCATAGACTTGTTCTTTTGACATAAGGTGAAGATAACGTTCAATCAAACATTGGGTTGAAAGATAAAGTAGCCTGAAGAAAAAGGAATGCAGACTGTTGGCGTAGATATTTTATCACTCTGCTGTGGGAAAAGTTTTGGTGTTTTTTTGTTTGTTTGTTTGTTTGTTTGTTTTACTTCATCCTAGAGGTAAGCAACTCCTTATCATTCTCCTTTTTTTTCATGTTGGATGTGAATTCTGGAATGGGAACAGTCTGAGACAGATGCTTCCTTCACAGGCCTACAGATACACAGGCAGAATTAGCTACTGTATGTATAATTTTCTGTGTTTGTGAAATAATGAAAAAAGAAATAGTGGTAGAGCAGTGAATAAACTGCACAACCACTCCAGAAGCCGTGTGGAAGTCAAGCAGGTTGTGGGTCTCAAGAACTTTCCTGCATTCACTTGCAGGTATTTTCTCTCTTGCCTCTGAAAAGATTTTTATAGCAACCTATGCCTGAAATGCAATCCTAAAATTTTGAAACAGCCACACCAGGAACACTAACTTCACATCCTAATTCAGGAAATATGCGCCTAAGTGCTTTGCTGAATCAGGCTCTCAATTGTATTGAGGTAATGATCCCTGCAGGAAACCTGAAAGGGAACAGTATTGGTGATGATCTTTCTTCATTAGCAAAGTCTTTCCATACCCACGTATCCTTGTCTCCTGCACAAGGGTGGAAGGAACTGACAGATGAAATGCCTCTCTTCCAGATGCAGTCGGTCAGACAGGATGACTGTGAATTGGTCTTAATAATGTTCAAAGGATAACACTGTTGTACCTTGTCTCATTAGCAGTAGCAGCGACGGTGCTGAGGTGAGTGAAAATAACGTCTGTCACTGGCAAAAGGGCTTACAGAAAACACTAGGGAGCTGCCACCCTAGTCATCAGACAGAAAACCAAAGTGACTTCAAATAATCTGCGTCTGCCAAAAGATTTTTTGGCTGTATGAGTGTCGAGGAGAAGGGGCAGTGTGCAAAGGGGAACTTTATTTTCCTGGAGGCATTACAACAGGAGAAGCCTTCAGAGATACGCAGTATACCACTGTGTCATACCAAGTGGGCACCATATATGTACCATATACAAAACTGAGGGGAGTGGCTGACTCATCAGGGCTGCGGAGCCATTCAGAAGGACCCCAGCAGGCTGGAGAGGTGGTCTGACCAGAACCTCATGGAGTTCAGCAAGAAGTACAGAGTGTTGCACCTGGGCGGGGGGGGGGAAGACAACCACAGGCACCAAGTGCTGGTGGACACCAAGTTGAACATGAGCCAGCAAAGTGCCCTTGGAGAAGAGTTAATGGTGTTCTTGGCTCCATTAGGCAAAGTATTGCCAACAATTCATGAGAGGTGATCCTTCCCCTCTGCTCAGCATTGGTGAGGCTGCACCTGGAGTAGTGTGTCCAGTTCTGGGCTCCCCAGTACCAGAGAGATGTGGACACACTAGAAAGAGTCTAATGTAGGACCACCAAGATAATGATAAGATTGGAGCACCTTTCCTCTGAGAGAGCTGGAACTGTTCAGCCTGGAGAGGAGGAGGCTCAGGGCGATCTCATCAGTGTGTACAAATATCTGAAGGGAGGTCAGAAAGAAGTTGGAGCCAGGCTCTCCTCAGTGATGTCCCGGGCCAGAACAAGAGGCAGTGCGCCCAAAGAGGAACATCTAATCATCGGGAAGCAATTCTATGCTGAGTGGATGATGGAGCACTGGCACAGGTTGCCCAGAGATGGCAGAGTCTTCTCCTTGGACACCTTCAAAAGTGGTCTGGGCATGAGTCTGGGCATCTTGCTCTGAGTGTCCGGCTTGAGGATGTAGCAGATGGACTCTGAGGTCCCATACAACCTCAACTATTCTGGGATTCTGTGATAAATTCTACCATATGAAACTCTGATTCATTACCACAGCAATTGGTCACAAAGCCTTAGAGATCCTGGTCTTCCTCAATTTTGTTAGCTTATAACTACTATTACTAGTATGAGCCCTAGGAGACACTGACAGAAAAGTGTGCGAGGCTAAACAAAAAATAGCATCTAATTCAGTTCAGTTTACCACTTACCAGCAACTGCTAAGGTAGTGCGAAAATTATTTATCATAGTGGGACAGCTTGATGTTAAATTTATTTATTTTAATAAATTGAAATAATAGACATACATACATACATTTGCTAAGTGAATATATATATATAAAATGTATACATAAATATTCCAATGAATATTGAAATACGACATGGTGGGATAAACTGAGTTTGGTCAAAGATTTTTCTTTGTAAAGCTGAAAACTTTGTGGAGGGGTTCCTGTGGTGTTCCTTCAGCTTCAGAGTGAGCTGTAACGTAACAGAAATCATCAACACTTCTGCATGTGCTGGTGCAGTTTAGAAGACAGAGTAAATAAAACAAGACTGTGGTCTGCCACGAAAAGTGTCACCAACTCATGGTAGAGCTGAGCTGTCTCAACCAACGTGATACTCAAGACAGTCCCACAATGGGAAATGTTAGCAGTTGTATTTTGAGCAGCTCTGTGACCTAATGATATAGATCAGTGTGTTGACTGAGATGGGCCCAGATGAACATCAGGGGGTTCAACAAAGCCAAGTGCAAGGGCTTGCAACTGGGTCAAAGCAACCCCTGCTATCAGTACAAGCTGGGGGATAAAAGATTGAGCACAGCACTGATGAAAACGACCTGGGGGTACTGGTGGATGGAAAGCTGGACAAGAGCCAGCAATGTGCCCTTGCAGCCCAGAAAGTTAACTGTATCTTGAGCTGCATCAAAAGAAGTGTGGCCAGCAGGGTGAGGGAGGTGATCCTGCCCCTCTACTCTGCATTGGTGAGGCCTCACCTGGAGTACTGCATCCAGATGTGGAGTCCTCAGTACAGGAGAGACATGGACCTGTTGGAAGGTGTCCAGAGAAGGGCCACAAAAATGCTCCAAGGGGTGGAACACCTCTCCTATGTGGACAGGCTGGGAGAGCTGGGGCTGTTCAGCCTGGAGAAGAGAAGGCTCTGGGGAGACCTGAGAGTGGCATTTCAGTATCTAAAGGGGAGCTAAAGGAAAGAAGTGGGCAGACTCTTAATAGGGTCTGTGGTGACTGGACACAGGAAAATGTTTCCAAACTAAGAGGGAAGATTTAGATTGGATATAAGGAAAAAGCTTTTCACAGTAAGTGTACTGAGGCACTGGAACAGGTTGCCCAGAGATGTAGTGGATACCCCATCCCTGAGGACATTCAAGGTCAGGCTGGATGGGACTCTGAGCACCCTGATGTAGCTGTAGGTGTCCCTGCAGGGGAGTTGGACTAGAAGACCTTTACGGGTCCCTTCCAACTCAAAAGATCCTATGATTCCACTACACAGAGTTGTTGCTGCTCCTGCTAAAATTTCCCAGTGGTTATCCTTAAGGCGAAAAAAAATCTATGTTCTGATGCTTGCTGCTGTGGTGCTGCTGGAGGAGGGATGGATGAATGCGTCTGGAGAAAGGATGAAGGACTGTTGGCTCCAGTACCCAAGTCAGAGCTGCAAGTCAAGCAGAAATATCCCAGCAGAGGGCTTTTTATATAGACACTGAGATTACAGAAGGGTAAAAGCAGAGGCCACCTGTTTGCCGATCCAGAAACGGCATTTCCTTCCCTTCCTAGACTCTCTGGGGACACATCTCTCAACCAGTAGATGCCTTCCCTGGAGCCATTTCTCTTCTCTTCCTTGAGGAGGAGGAGGATAGGAGCTCAGTGTGCCCCACACACTCCTTGGTCATACAGCCCCAGTGCCCCCTCCTCTGACATCCATCTCACCCCCTAAAACCCTCAGCTCCATCCCCACGCCCCCTCGACTCCTTCAACCTCCACTCCCCCTCCCCAAGCCTCACCTCCGTTCCCAGGCCACCCCCCCGTCGCTCCCGGCCGGCCGGCGGCGGGGCCCGCAGCCCTCCCCGCCCCACGCCTTCCCCTCCCCTCGCTCCTTAAACCCCGTTCCTGCCCGCCCCGGCCCTCTCCCGCCTCAGCGCCCGACCCGGGCGGCCCGACCCGGGCCGCTCACGCCCGCCGGGTCTCGCTGCCGCCCGGTTCTGTCCGCACCGCGCCTCGGCTCCGTCCTTGTGCACCTCGTTCACCTCCCCTCTCTCTTTGCTCTACTCTATTTATTTGCTCTTCTTTCTCTCTCTCTTTGCTTTCCTTTTTTTCTTTGCTTCCCTTTCTTTCTTTGCTTCTTTTTTTTTTCTTCTTCGTCTTCTTTTTCTTTCCTTTTTCTTTGCTTTTCATCCTTTGCTTTTCTTTATTTGCTTGGTTTTATTTATTTCTCTGTTTTTCAGTTCTCTCGAGTCTCTCATTTCTTTCTTTCTTTCTTTGCTCCTTCTCGTTTGTTCTCCCATTTTTTTTCATTTCTTTCTCTTTTTTTGCTTTTATCTCTCTTTCTTTCTCCTCTTTTACTCTCCTCTTTTTTTCTCTTTTTCTGTTTTTTTCTTCTTTTCTGTATTTTTCCTTCTCCATTTACTCTTTTCTTCTCTTGTTGATTTAACAACTTCTCTCTTTTTTCTTTTTTTTTTNTTTTTTTTTTCTCTTCCCTTCTCCTTCTCTCTTTTTTTTTTCCCTGCATTTTCTTCATCTGCTCCTCTCCCACTCCCCCCGGGGGGAGCAGAGGATGCAACATTTTTCCCATCCTCTCTCTGTCACCATCACCTCTGTGTGAGTGCATGCGTGTCTGTCTGTCTGTCTGCGTGTCTGTGTGTCCCCTGCACGCCCACCCACAACCCATCCCATCCAAGCTGACAGCTGCAGAGTGCAGTGGGGCTGAGGCTGAGTGTAGGCACCAGGCTCCCTCCTGGTGCTGTTGTGCTTGCACAGGTAAGAGGACATCCTGACACCCAGGACATCGTGGCTCTGCACACAACCCTTGTTTTGGCTGTTCCTTTTAATTTTTCTCTCATATAGTGAGGCAGCTCAAGTTCAGAAGAATTTTTGTTGAGTATGCAGACATGCAGAAACAGGATCTGTGTGTTAAAATCGAGGAGGAACTGTGTTAAATTAATCTTAATTGGAAAAAAATTTCCTCTCAGAAGGAGTGGTGAGGTTTTGGAACAGACTACCCAGGGAGATGGTGCAGTCACTGTCCCTGGAGGTGTCTGAGAAAAGGGTAGATGTGGCACTGAAGGATGTGGTTTAATGGGCGTGGTGGGGATGGGCTGATGGCTGGACTAGATGATCTTAGTGTTCTTTCCCAACCTTAATGATTCTATGATTCTATGATTAATCAGGGTTTACTTTTTTCCTTAGTCAACAATGTTTGTGGACTGCAGATTCTCTAGGTGGATCTCAGCCAGTCTGTGTCAGCCCTTAATTTGTGATCAGCAGTGTAGAGTCCTCACCGTGGACTATCAGCAGAGATTGGGGAAATGCCCTTATGGAGGAAAGCCATCAAAAGAGTTCAGAGCGGACAGATGCTTATAGTTGTCAAGACTGCATAATGGTTACTCTGTTCAGTGTTGGTTCTCCTAAGCACATATAGCTTGGGATTTTGGTGGCCTAGCATCTTGTATTCTCTTTGTGTGGCACTTCAGTTTCTACTGGTATGTGGGAATACCCTAATGTGTTAACAAGATATTTGGTTTTCAGTTCATATTTATTATGAATGTGCTTTGCCTCATTTTATTTCTATAGCCTATATGTTGTCCTCTATGCTGCCTTATTCAGCAGTTCTTTCACTTCTGTATTTTTATATACCCAATGTTCTTAAAAAAAATCATACTGCTTGCCTCAATGCTGACACTTCCCAGGCATTAGTATGAACACAGCGCTGTGTGTGTTTGCATGTATTTTGATTAAGACCTTAAAATAACACAGCCCATCTGCGCAGTGTGGACACTAATGGAATAATTCTCAGGAAGATGCACCTGCAAACCCTACACATGTAACTCTACACTTAATTTGCACTGAGGAGTACTCTAGATGCATGCCTGAAAGTCTTCTTTTTCTTTCACAAATGCCTTTTTAGACATCTGACTGAGGTGGTGTTTGTGTAAATACTAAGGAATATGTACTCTTTCATAAAAGAAGAAAGGCAGTTTCTTTAAGAGGCCTGGAAGGCAATCAAAAGATTTTGTCCACCTCAAAAAACTCCATGACTTTTTTTAAGTGTAAGCATTTCTGACAGCAGATTTTACTGAGACTACAGTTTGGCTGTGCTCCTTGTCGGTGGTTGAACAGATGCTCTGAAGTGAGCACTTAAGATGTATCAAGTGTGTAAAAATGTCTATCAGAAATTACATCAATTAAGTGTTGATGGAATATTATGGCTAAAGAAAATTGTAACTGTATATTGCAGAGTCTCTGTGTATCTTTAGTGTGTTGTGTTGCTGTGGCTCCTAATAAGATGCAGCGTGATGTTTTCATAGAATGGTTTGAGTTGGAATAGTCACCTTTCCAGATAAAAACTGTGGCTTGGAAGAGTTGAAATCTCATTCTGAACTCAGCGATGGGCAGCCTGCCAACAGATGAATGTTGTCTGATTTTGAGTAGAATGATTCAAAGTAACTTGCTGCAGGGCAGATCTCAACACATTGTGAAGCAAAGAGAAGAAATCAGGTCTTCTGGAGCAGCAGTAATGGTGCTGCTCTCTCCAGGGATCAGACTGACTTGCTTCTTTTGTCAGTACAAACTGTATTCTCTCTAATTTGATCGAACGTCTCCAACTTGTATGAAATCTCTACCATGGGGTAGAGGAAAAAAGGTTTAGAGTTGGAACAGTCCATGTAATGGAAGACTTATTGGAGGAAGTATCAGTATGATTCATGAGGATGACTCTCATTAGCATGAGGAAAGAAAGAGGTCTGCGGTGGGCACTTAATGGAGGAAGAATAAAGAGGAAGAATTAGTTTGATCTTGTGTTTTGTGGGAAGCTTCTTCTGAGCTCAGTGACCTAGACAGTGTGTGGGTGAATGTATCTGTGGCACCTAAACATATACACAATTCTTTTTTTTTTACTTCCACTGACACTTCATACAATGTTAGGGCAAATGTATTTGCTATGTGCCAGAGCTATCTTTTGATTCTGGAGATTACGATACTGAAAATAATAGGAATAAAAGAAGGCTTTTGTTTCCAACATGTGATAATTTTCTTACTAAAATATATTTCTGAGATTTGCTCGGCAATTATTGTGGCTTCAAAGGATATTTCAATTTGTCACACTGTAACACTTTCTCCTAAAGCCTGTTTTAATTAATCACTGCTGGGTGATTGCAATTCCTTCCTTTTAAATACCATTCTTAAACTGTTCCCCTTTCTCACAATGAAGAGAGAAACCTTAAGAAAAAAACCTGCATTAGATCCATGTCTCCTCTGTACCATCATACGTAAATAGTACAGTTGATGCTGGGCTATTTCAACTGTTTGGGCAGTATCAAATTCTCCAAGCTTTCTTAGGTAACTTGTAAATGTATATTGTCTCCCACAGTACTGAGATACCCTTCTCAGCCTTTCCCATTCTGTTTTCCCAAGTGAGGAGGATGTGTCAGTGCATTTCTTCATTTCTTCTATTAGCTCTATAGAGAAGAGCCATTCCTGCAGTTCTTTCTTTGACTAAATGAGTCTCGGGATATCAGTACTGGGTCCTTTCTTACCAACACTTTGTATTAGGCACTACCAGGTGTTAAAAAGATGTTTTGGGTCATCAAAGCTTGTGTTTAGGAACAAGGAAAGAAGAAAACAGCATGTATAGAAATTAATAATTCTGCAATCTGTAAATCATTGTAGCTGAGGAATTGGGAAAATTTTGAAATACTTGTAGCAAACATAGGTAGAACAGGAAAAGAATACCGAAATGAAGACATTAGAAACTATCTACTTGTAGTCCAGTCAAACTCTCCCACTGTCAATTTGATCTTCATTCTACTTGACTATACTTTGTGTTTTCCGAATGGCTTGTTCCTGTTGCTGCTAAAAGTTCTGTGATTACCTTCATTGGCATCAGGCTTCTGAAACTGTCACAGGTAAAGGCCATCTGGGATGACACTGCCGCAGCTCAGTCAGTGGAGCCAAGCAGGGGGCTAGTATCTTGCTGGGAGAAAGATTTATGCAAAAGTCTCCTATTGTGCTTTTGGGAGATTTGCACATCTTAACCCTTAAAGTTTTCTGCTCAAGCCATGCTCGTGCTTATTGTCTTCTTGGCAAACAAGTATGTGGTGAGTTAAAAAATGTCAGCTTTTAGTTGGTCTGATCGTAATAGGACGAGGGGGAATGACTTTCAATTAAAGAGGGGAAATTTAGGTTAGATGTTAGGAAGAAGTTCTGCACTCAGGGGGTGGTGAGGCACTGGAAAAGGCTGCTCAGAGAAGTTGTGAGTGTCCCAGTTCTGGATGTGTTCAAGGCCAGTTTGGATGGGGCACCAGGCAGCCTGATCTGGCGAGTGGCAGCCTTGCCCATGGGAGGGGGTTGAAACTAGATAATTTCCAGGTCCCTTCCAACCCAAGCCGTTGTATGATTCTATGAGATGAGACAAGTGCATGAAGGTACCTTGCTGAGCTTTCAGCCCACTTCTATGACTCTTGCAGTGTGTTTGTACGCTAGTTACTAAGCAGTGAGGATGAAGATGACATGGTCTTCAGAGATAGTAATGCAACATTGAGAACAATCTTTTTTTTTTTCACGTTAGGACTCTTCTTTGGAGTAGTGAGCCGCAACTGTAATCCTTAGACTGACATCAGCGAAGGAGCTCTGGTGGCTTTTGGGAAGAGCATGCACCAAATTTTTCTCCCAATTCTGCTCCTGATGTCTGACTCCCCTAACCAGCTTAAATGTTGTAGCGTTTATATATGGTCTGCAAAACAGGACTGATAGTTCTGGTTGAGGAAAGAGCTGCTGTTCTCTCTTTGCCTCTATTCTTAGTCTGAACATGAGGGTGGAGAGGGCTGATAACACTTATTTTCCAACATCACTAACAGGTCCATGAAGATTAAATAGCTGATGCTTCACCTAGCGAGAAAAAAAAGGTGTGGATGCATTACTATTGCCTTGGGAAAACTATTTCAGAATTGGCAGTAGGTGGGTAGATGGTGAGTATATGGTATACTAAAGACTTGGCGTCTAGATCAGGAAATTAATCTGGAGTAGTGAAAAAAACAACCCACCTCTATAATAAACACTATTGATATACAACAGGTGTTGCATCCTACTAATTTCACTAGGTGATAAAAAGTAGTGAGGTAGTTTTTGTTTCCTTGTTCTGCCAGAAACAACTTTAAAAACAGAGTTTACTCTTGGGAGATTGAAAGTTGGGCTGGACTGCCATTCATTTTGTTCATGATACTGAGTTTTTCATGGCAGACAGCTGGTATTTTTGCAGATAATGATGAACAAGAATCTCAGACCCGCAGACTTGTGGACATATTTTGAATTTTAAAGGCTGCTTGCTGTAATGCGGTATGAATATTTTTTTTAATAACTTCCCATTTTTTCCCTGATAGGTAAGAAAGTTAGCAATAAAGAGAGGTCAGGTGCCTGTGAGCACTGACACCTGCTTGGGAATGCTTGTGCTACAGAAATAATGATTCAGACCATCCTGAGCATCCCCTGAAGAGCCACAAATCCCACACCAGGGGAAACTGGCTGCAGAGTGGCCAAAAAGGGCAGAACCCAGAGCTGATCTGATTACATATCACAAAGCTTCTCCAAGCTGTTAGCATTGACAGTTCATTAGGAATGAATGAAATTGAATTATGGGTCACGTATTGTGAGTGCTGTCAGTCTTGATTATGCAGTCATCTAGATTTCCTTTGCTTAGGGAGTACTGCTGTCACAGAGCTTATCTACTATGCAGTAGATGCAAGCTATCCTTTTGCAGCTTATAGGAATCTATTTACTTTGCATTGATTCAGTTCCTTAGAAATTAATCTTTGATTCTTTGCAAAATAGAAGGATCCCTTGAGTTCTGTTTAAGCAACTCGATTTGATTATTGTTGTGTCCTGAATATTGATTCTTAAGTAATTTTAATAAGAGATGTCAAAACTACAATATTTCATACATTTGAGGGAAAGTTTAAATTATTGACAGCTTTAAATATTTTTGGAGTCATGTTCTTTGATCTGAGCTTCGCCAGCACTTGATTGTGGTTTGACTGCTTATTACCCAAGTGCAATTTTTGCTGCGCTGTTTGCTTAAACATGTTGAATTATGTGCTTGTTGGCAGCAGCCTGGTATTTCTTTCAAAAGCAAGCAGTTTTGTATTGATTTTCATAAGAAGTTGTTATTCTGTGTATCAATCACAATTTCTTTCTTTGAGCTGGAAAGTTTAGAGATGTGGGGAAGCAGGAGAATTACTATTGGCTCCACATTTATTATAAAACAAATTGCCACTTGTACAAGAGCATGTCAGTAATTCCAGTCTTATCAGTAGGTAAAGGCTACAAATAATGTATACAGACCGTCTTGATTATTGCTACCATTTTTAGAAATGAAACAACAGCTGGTATCCATTTCAAAGCATGTCTTCTAATGGCCATCCCTGCAACCCTTTATCCATAATAGATAATAGAAAGCAAGAAGATCTTCAACAAACCCTATTGATTAAGTCTAGACAGGATGGTCAAAGACATAGTGGTTGCAAATAACTGACTGGAAAATCATGGACTCTCAGAATGGTTGAGATTTGAAAGGACCTCAGAACATCATCTGATCCAGCTCCCTACTTGAGTAGGACCACCCACAGGCACCTCCAGTTCCATCTGAATGTGTTGTTCAGATGGAACCTCTTGAGTTTCAGTTTGTGTCCATTTGCTCAAATTCATTCAGTCCCTGATAAGAGAGATTGGGGCACAACCCTCCTCTGGCACCTGAAGATCAGCAGGTCCCATGCTGCTGTTGGTAAGGCCCAAACCTAGCTCATTTATAAGCTTTGCAGTATCAGCCCAGGATGCCCTCAGCCTGTACACATCCAGTTCAGCAATGGGCAATGACTTCACAGTCCATCAGCAGGGAAGTAAAAAAAAAATCATTCCTTTTGTAAAGCACAGTGTTTTAGCATAGGTATGAAACTGGTCAGCTACTCTGGGAGGCTGGAGCAGGAATGATCTACTCTTTCCTAGCAGATGGGTTGACAACTTTGTTTGAATCTTGACTTTTCATAAGACACCACGTGCTTGATGTATTTCAAACCAGTTTGCCCCTGTCTTGCTTTGCTGTTTAATTATGGTACCACCTGCAGTGTACTTCTAAGAGTTGTTTTTATGTTTTGTGGAGGCTTTTCTTAATTACACGGGTAAGTACTTTTATGATTCATTCCTGAAATTAAAGCAGTTTACTATGTGGTCTTATTTTATCTTCTTTCTTTGTCATCCCTTGGGTTTATTACTGAGTGCATTTTCTGTTCCTTTTTTTTTTTTTTCCCCACTCATTTGTGCACTTCTAAGTACTTTTGTATTCTCTAGTTAATTCACTTTTTTTTATTTCCATCTTTGATTTTTTTTTTTTCTTATCAGTAGATGTCTTTCTTATCATGTTTTCTTTCCCTAACATCCTTTTCACTTTCCCTAGCAGCTGTTCCACGAATACAGGCCATGACCCCAAGAAAGCTGTGGCAGTTATGAGTGGGCAATAAAATGAAGTTGTTAATTTTAGATGTGGCAATTCAAGGAAGTCAGAGAAATGCTGCTTTCTAGGACGCCATCCAATAGAACAGACTCCCTTATTTAAGCTATTTCTGAGTTAAGACTGATAATAACACATGACAAAATAAACAGATAAAGCATAAAGTAACATTATACCAGATTTCCCTTGTATGATAAATGATGTAAAATTGTTTACTCTGCAATTTCTTCTCATTTCCGTGTCAGTGTTTTTGCTTTCAGTCTCTCTCCCAGAGAGTAGTATGGAAGGTAATAATGCATAAGGTGGATCTCATCCAGCTGAGGAATCATGTCCACAAAACCATGTCCCTCAGTGCCACGTCTACCCTTTTCTTGAAGACGTCCAGGGACAATGACTTCACCACCTCCCTGAGAAGAAGTTTTTCCTGATATCCAACCTGAATCTTCTCTGGCGCAACTTAATGCCATTATCTCTCATCTTATTACTAGTTTCCTTGGAAGAGAGGCCAATCACCTCCTCACCACAATCTCCTTTCAGAGAGTTGTAGAGAGTGATGAAGTCTCCCCTGAGCCTCCTCTTCTCCAGACTAAACAATCCCAATTCCCTCAGCCTCTCCCCGTAAGAGTTGTGTTCCAGACCCTTCACAGCTTTGTTCCCCTTCTCTGGGCATACTTCAGGACCTCTCGTCTTTCTTGTAGTGAGGGGCCCAAAACTGAGCACAGTATTCAAGATGTGGCCTCATCAGTGTAACCAGGAAGCCACAGAGGAACCTGCAGACACACTGAGTGTTCAGGATGGAGGAGACTGTCCCCCTAGCTGAAGGGATTTCTGAGGCTGCCCCTATGCTCCCCTCATGAGGAAGCTGTAGGCTGCCATGTCTGGAGACAGGCTCATTCAGCCCAAGCAGTCATGGTGGATCACTTCATCTAGTTTTAGATGTCTGCTACAGTCTTCCCACTTAGCCGGAATCCCTTTGCTCCCTTTGGAACTGGTGAAGAAAAATTTAAAGTTCTACAGCACAATTCATCTGACCTGTTTGAAATCTGTTATTCCCTAGAAGTGTCTGTTCCTCACTCCATGGTTTATAAAGAACAGTAGTGGTTTACTCTGAAATAGACAGTAACACAGTAAATCTGTTTATTTGGGCAGATTAATCCCTGTAATATCTATAGAACTTCAGCACATCCATCAGCAAAGTTAGCCAGCAGGACAGCATTCCCCACAGACAAACTGGGAGCGCCGTGGCTGTTGACCAACAAGCAGCAGCATCTCAATAAATTAACGCTGCATAAGAGCTTTCTACAGATTAAAACTATCAGAGCAGTTTAGGGGAGCAGGAGGGTCTGGATAAGATGCAACCAGGGTGATGTGACAATTTTATCCTAGATTTAGCATCCTTCAGGAGATGCATGTTATGATTGTGATGCCAGTGAGCTAAGTGCTCAGTCATGTGCAGATGATATAGGAAGTTTTAGGCTGTTGTGGCATTTCTGTGTGAAGCAGACACTTATGTGATTGATCTTTTTGCTTATTCCTGTTATAAATGTGATAATGTTAACTATTTTTCATTTCCCATTAAGAAATGATTTTTTTCATTGTCAGTCCTACTCCATCTGCAAAAATTGGCCTTTATCTATGAAATCTCTTAGTGAAACAACAGTGTTAGGAATGCTCTTGACCCATGCTTAGGTGATGGAATCCATGCTATTGTGGCTTTTCTGCTTCATTACCAGCTCTTCTTGTTTGCCTGACTTGTTCTAGCTTGCTTGTCTGATCAAATGATAAGCACTAATCCATTCTCTGTTCCTTGACATGAAGCTTCTCTCCTTAAACATTCTCCATAAGAATGGGAAGGGTGAGAAGCCTATTAATACTCTTTGAGTCCTCTATAGCTGTGTACTCACAGGATTTGTGAAATCCTATCTATTAGATTGTAAACTCATTAGGTACAGGGATTGTGTCTGGTAAACAGGACACCTTTTTCTCCTGTCCCAGCACAGACAATGTGGCAGAAGGAGGCTTTCCTTTTGGTGCAAAACTTGCTCTGCTGAACTACACTTAATTCTCTGTAATGTCACGGTAACCTTAGGCTAAACAAATCCTTCAGTGTCCAGGTTCCCCGTGTGGAAAAAAAGTGGCATTTTACAGACTAGCTAACATGTAAAGAGACTGATCATAACCCTTTTTCATCTCTTCAGGACCTGCTTCTTATTTCAGTTCAGAGCAGAGACTTGCTGGGAGATGTATGCTAATAGGAGACTTGAGGCATGGCAACATCTGGAAGATCAGATGAGGGAGCATTTTATTTGAAGACTTTAAAACACTCAGGAGAGAGAAGCTTGGAGAAATTTGGATGGGAAAATCATATGTAATTCTTTAGGGTAGAGCCTGACTTTGAATTGTTCCCCTGCCAAAATCCCCTGAGGTGCACTGAGAGGGAATGTCACATAAACAAAATCTGGGGTGAGAATACACAGTTATGCTTCAGAAGACTTAGGCAGGTTACAAGAGGATTTCTGAATGCTCTTCTCCTACCTACCCTCATTTTTCCCACCATCTGCTCATGTTGTTTATTATCTAACTAACTTGCCTTTCTCCTGCTCACTAACTTCTTATATTGCTTGGGAGCAGACAGTGCAAAGTGCAGTATCCAGAGCCCTCAGCAATATGAAGTGTGAGACCGGTACGTTTTACATCGTGTCTTACAACCTGGTAAGTGGTAGAGTCACCGTTCCTGGAGGTGTTCATGAAGTGTGTAGAGGTGGCACAGAGGGACATGGTTTAGTTGACATGGTGGTGATGGGTTGACAGTTGGGCTAGATGATCTTTTCCAACCTTAATTATTATATATTTCTATGATTTCCCGATGTTTTACTAAGATTTAGAGAGAGTCAAATATCACCAACTTGTGGTTCTGGAATCGCCACTGTTTAAAGTGTGTTGCCTGCTGCCAAGAGCAGTTTTCTTTTTGTGCATCTGAAAGACAGTTCGGCTTGTTTGGTCCTTTTATAAGAAGATCAGGTGCACACTGAAGCAGACCAGTCCTTTGATTCTAGGAGTTACTCAGTCTTGTGTTTTACTGGAGATGGGCCCTTTTGATCCTCAGGTCCTAAGGTTTATCACAAAAGAAAAACTTGTGGTTGTCTTGAGGAAGTCAAACTGATTAACAAAAATATTCTATGGATGTCAGTCCCTGAATTATGAAATCACTCTGATACGTCACACAATAGCTGAAAAGAATGGAATTAGAAATTTTAGATACTGGGGGAAATCTTCAAAAAGTTGTGATGTTATTTTCTAGCAGAAATAGGGTTCCCATCTCTTATTAAATAAATGAAATACCCAACATGTGAAGAAGAAGAAACACTTATATCTTTCTCAGATTGTTCTACTGAAGTGAAAGCTTTAAGATGCATTTGAAAATGCAAGCTGTTTCCTTTGGTCACTGTGTATAAAAATAATGGCACACCTGCTTGTGTGCCATTGATTTTAAGATCCCTGATGTCCTCATGAGAAAAGCTGGTGATGAAAATGAGTAGATTTGGAAGATTGCAGGAGAAGTCTGGATGAATGGGGACTTAGGGATTACTTTATATCCAACTCCATGCTTGAAGAACAGAAGTAAACTTTCCTGGAGTCTTTCCTTGTATCCCCTGAATTCAGAGAGATGCCTCTAACCTTGTGCTCATCGATGCTTTCTCAGACAGTAAAAACTGATTCTTAGAACACAGTTTAAACTCATGGCTGAGCAGAATGGAAAATATAGGTAGGAAAATTAATGCAATCTTGCCTTTAGGTTTAATGCTTTCTGGGAATAAATCCATGAAGTCTAGGAAGGGCTCTGTCACTAGCAATGGTTTTCTGTGATTTAATGTTTCAGCAGCGTGTTTAGTGTCATATGGACTTAAGTGGAAAATGAATCCCAATTTATTGAGGCTTCTGCTCTGGTTTCTTTATTTAGGGGTAGATTCTGTCATCCTGATAAATAAATTATGGAGTACTTTAATCTGCTAAGAGGTATGCTGAGATACCAGTGGGATTGTCTGAACATCGATCTTTTTGCAAGCTGTGTTGCTAAATCAGCAGGGCTGGCGAGTATACTGTAGTCATTTCTGAATCACATAATTTAGGGTGTGGTGTTTAAAAAAAAGAAAAATTGTCTTAGTTGGCTTCTATTGATGTGATGAGTTTAGTAGGACTGATTGAACTAATGAAAATATTTAACTTTTAGAATGTTTTCAGTAATTGTCAAAATTCAGCTGTTCAGCAATCTGAATTAAATGAGTGTCTGCAAATATTCGTGTGTTCCCCATTAATTATGAGGAAATGAGGTTCAGTACAGCAACTGGTGCATCTGTCTTCAGGCAAAAGGGAGGGCAAGGAGTGCTTCTGTGCTGTCCTGGTCCAGGAGGGAGGCAAGAGCTGGTGTTGCCCAAGCAGTAATCATGGGAAGCATTGCAGTGAGGATAGCCCTTCACTGTTTTCTTTTTCTGCTTTTGTGGTGGTGGTGAGGCTACTTTGGTCCCTGGGAGGGTACTGTCAGTGCTGAGCTCTGCCCACATCCTGCCTGTCCCTGCCTGTTTACTTGCAGGGCTCCAGACTGCGAGAAAGGCATTCCTTTGCCACAAGGCAGAGATCAGAAACAAGGTAGGTCTTATACATGGTAGACAAAATACTTGTCCCTCCTCTCATTCTTTTCCCACATTGAGTAATGGGAGAACATAGTATGGTCCTAATTGAAATCTTTGCTTTTCCCCTGTAAATATTCCCTTTACTGTGAGACACACGTTATGCAAAGGCAATGCTACTATTTATAGCTTGTAGTTGAAGAGCAGTCTCTCATCAAGTAGAAGAGTCATCTTAGAGTAACTGCTGAATGGGCTTAAATGCTTTGGTAATATAATTTAGGAGCTTATCCTCTGAAGAAATGTGGCTAAGGCTCAGCACTGGGGACAGTGCAGCTTTATTTGTGCTTCATACTAATGGTATTTCATTGAGGCTGGTTTTTTTATTTTTATTTTATTATTATTTTTTTTGCTATCATTTTTGGTGTTTCCTTTTATTTACACTGATACGTCGAGTTGCAGCTGCACATCAGGACAGATTTAGAATGAGATACCAAAGATTTGCTGTTTAAAAAAAATAATTGATTCCTGCTACTTGGAATCTGATGAAACTGAAATGTGTTGAGCCTAGATACTTAGTCTGCACTTGCATGATCTTTCCAATAACTCATATTCCTTTGAAGTCATTTCATTGTCCTGACTCTCCTGTTCTTGAATTGTTGCCAGCAAAACTGAATCCTCCTGGTGTAATTCATAGGCTGGAATCATAAAGCTGACACTCTTGTACGCTGGTATGCACTGGGAAAGAAATCTTTTTGCCTCCAGGATGTTATTAGGAACAAGATGACAACTTATGAATATTTTCCAGGTATCATAATGCTTTCGTACACTGGAATGTTGAATAACGTTGGTGATAGCATCATAGTTACTTGTGACAGAAGAACTAGTGTTTCTGTTTCATTCAGTTGCAGCTAGCTTTGTTCTAGCTTAAGATGGACATGGAAACCTTAATGCTGAGGCTTGTATTCTAGCTTCTAACACTGGTCTTTGATTTTGATGCTTATAAACTTACAGGGACTTCAAGTGAAAAGCACACAAAGGAAAGGGAAGCACTGGTCTAGTAGCTATTTGGTGGCATCAGTGTGATTATAACCGAATGCTTTATGAAAGCGATGGACTAAATTTTATAAGAAAACATACCGAAACAAAGCTTTTACATGAAATCTGATAGTAAGCTATGAAGGATATTATGCTGTTGGTTGTTTTTTTTGTTTGTTTTGTTTTGTTTTGGTATGTGTTGTATTTTATGGTGGACTCTTCATAATTAGGAAATTCAGAGGCAAGCTAGACGAGCTGCTGCAAATGGGTAAATGAATCAATATGCCAAACTAATATCGTGGTGTGGAAAGGGAATAAGGTGTCCAATGTCAGTGAAGAAACGTGGGAGCGTGTGAGTGGATGTACCTTGCAATTTTGTCTGCCAAACATTTTTCCACACACGTCACAAGTAGAAAGTCAGTGTCAGGTATGAAGAACTGTACTATGCATTTCATCTTTCCTGTGTTTCATGCAGCTTAGAGGGAAATAAAATTCTCTTTGTTCAAAAAGGACAGCAAATGTGAAGTGCTGGGGTACCTCTCTCCAAGTGACTTGGGAGTCGGAGCTGGTGTTCATACAGCTGGGAGCACCAAAGATGAGTTAAACCTACAGCAGTCTTTTGGTCAGATGGTTTTTTCAAAGAACAAAAGAAACCCAGCACTCTCTTCTGGTCATACATTGCTACTTCAATAGAAAAAAAAATCCCTTTCAACAGATAAATGTCGACATGACCATTGCACTGTATGATGCCAGTCGTATAAAGAAGATCGTGACGTGGAAAGGCATAGCTTATGTAAGTCAAGCTGAGTATAATGGCTCTCCAAAGTTTTCATATCCCAAGTAGTGTTGAAGATTTGTCACTTCACTGCACTTGGTAGTGTAAGTAAAAATAAGGCAGAGTTCTGACACAGCAAAATTTCTCCAAATCTAACTATTTAGCCATCTTGAACAAAGGTTATTTCTTTTCCCATCTCCCTCACAGCATTTTGGGATTTATATCAGTTATTGCTTTAGTGTAATGCTCCTCGGATGTTAGATTTGCCTGAGAGATGTAAGTCTTTGAGCCGGCATGTTGTTTCACTGAAAATGAAAGCCACAGTCCATCAATTAGATTTACGCACACAGAATTTTGGAGAGAAAATTCCTTCCCAGAATTTGGGAGTCACCCCAGCAACTCGCATGCCATGCATGCCAAGTGGATGAGGAAGGGTGGAAGCTGAATGGAGAGCAGGATTGCACTGGGAGACCTGAAAGTTAAATATATTAACAATGGCTGAAAAATGAACTTTCTTAGATAGCTTTAAAAAATGTTTAGAATTAAAAAATACGGTGAATGCAGTTGCTATAGCTACTTGGGGGGCTTTTATGGAGAACTTCTTGAGATACTTACTGTTTAGTTGCAGACAAATGCATAGTTTATCTCACTCTGAGGATTCAGCATCACCTTGTGTTTGGCTTCTCTCCTAGAGCATTTAAGCTGCCACTGGTAGCCGCAGTGTCCAGAGTTTCTGGAGGGCATATGAAAAGTGATGTGCTATGATCTTGAGAATTATCTTTTTTTTTTCCTTTATTGCACAAATGAAACAGTGATGGTATTTTATTTAATTTCTTATTTGTTTCTTATTTGGGGTTCTTTTTGGGTTAGGGAATAACTTGGCATTGTGGAGTTTCATGTTTGTTTTTATAGCAAAAATTTTAATTTTTTAATGTATTACATGAGCGTAGCAACTCACTCTGGACCTCAAAAAACAAGGAAGAGTTTCACTTTAAAGTATGACAATTTAAGGATGCTAGAAACAGAAGATTAATGAATTCATTCTAGAGTTTCAGTATATTGGGCAATGGTAACTGAACACCTGAACAACAGTCTAGTTCTGGTGCAGGACTCACTTTTGTCTCATAAATCAAGACTGAAGGCTTTCTAGAGCAGTGAAAGTACTGCATCTTTTGTACAAGATGCAGATAAGATACTGGTATTTTAAGTACATTTTTGGACCTACATTTTGCAGGAGATCAGACTGCACATAATTCTCCCTCTTATCTGTAATAAGCTCTAAATAAGAGTTTTTCTTTGAATGCATCAACAAGAATATAAAAAACTTTCATTCATTAAATTTGGCCTTTTGCATATCCATGGAATGCAAGAGCTGCAACTCCTTTTTTATCCAGTAAGAAGCAGACTGTCAGCCATGCTAACACAGAGACAAAAGAGCAAAACAAGCACAATCTCATAATATTTTTTCATATTTTTTAAATAATTGAAATAAGAAGATATGCTAAAAATACTTGAAAAGAGGCAAGATCTTTATTAAAACTTTTACTCTTCAGAAAACTACCGCACTGGAAATTTTGCTTATTTGTATATGGGGTGAATTCATGTGCATCTCTGCCTATCATGATGGTGCATTAGTACTTTTGCATGTTCCTCTGTATGAGAAGGAGAGCACAAGGAAAATGGTTGCTACTTGGTGGGGAAGGAGATCCAGTAACAAAAAAAGTCATGGAAAAGGTCAAGGAACTTTGCTTTTTTACCTTTCTTTTTATTGGTGTTGTCTGCCCTCATGTAGCTTCGTTTTGGTCCTTCTACTCAAACCTGCCTTTTTAACACAGTTTCATCATTCTGGAAGGGATATTTCAGAATTGAGATGTGCTTCTTCTGTTCCCCATTAGACATACTTTCTACTCTACGATTTACACCCTCTGCATCTGAACTTGCTAAAGTTTCCTATTATTGGTTTTCATCTGTTTGTAGCTGCTGCTTTTGGCTGGCTTTCTTATGTCACCTTGACCAGACAGACATCTGTTGAAATATCATTACCTAAATCTTTACTGTTTGTCTAGGCTGCCTTTATTGCCTCTGAGGAAAATAAGCACTTCTTGTACGTAGTCCGTTTATTTTACCCATCCTCTTTAGGAAGATGTAAAATCAATCTGGCCATGGATTTTTTTGTTTGTCTGTGAACTAGAAAGGGAACTCATCTTTAGTAAATAAAGTATGAAAACACATACAGTGTTAGACACCTACAGTCTGAATTTTGATTAGATAAATTGGATACAATGAGACTCGAGGTGATTCTTCCAGTCGGTGTCAGGATTATTGACCTGACCCTGTGCCACCTCTTGCCTGAAGCACAGAAAGGCAGACTGAGCTGTTGTGCGGGGCTGGAAGGTACTGACCTTTCTTAAAAACCAGTTAAGTGATAATTCTTCAGCGTCCGTCATTCCCTGGTGGGAGAGCTGTGTGTGGGCAGTGGAACACAAATTTTTGTCTCTTTTCCTTTCTATGGGAGTGGCAGTGATGGTGACAGCCCTTCATGGAAGAAAATGGGGGTAGTGTATGCATTCTCTGGCTAAAGTTCTTTTCTGTTTCGTTGACAGCTTCTGGATCTTTATTTGCTAATTTTTCTATCTGTCTTCTTCAGTACTTTCCTATTGTTCTTACTCACAGCCCTGGAAACATGAAAGCCAGGAAAAGGAGCAAACATGGAGCTTTGCTGTAGGTATTCTGACAGGATCCTGACAGGATTCATGGACAGTAACTTTCTTCCTGTTGCATTTGGAAACTTGGGGGAGGGAGGATTGAAGTGTGTTTTGTCTCAATCTCAGACTTAGGATCCTTGTAATTCTGCTTTTGCTTGACTCTTGTATTGCCTACTTGTCCTATGTTAATGATGGCCAAGGTGCTGGGCAGAGATTCCTGAAATGTCAAGGATATGCTGTTCAACTTGCCTTGACTCAAAGCTGATGCTACATTAAGGCTATGCCTCTTATTTCTCTTAATTTAAAGAAGCGTATTGTGATGATGAAGACACCTACGTTTCAGACCAATATGATCAGAGAAGTGTTGTCTTTCCTTCCTAGCCCCAGCAACTTACATGGCTAAGAGAAGTATTTGAGGTGAGAGCCAGAAGAGTCTTGGGGAACATTTAGGTTCATTCCTCCATAAAACCTACTTTTTCAGACACCTAAACTGATTTCATCTTATCTTCCTGCTCTGCTCTGCACTGGTGTGGCCTCACCTTGAGCACTGTGTGCAGATTTGGGTGCAACAATATAAGAAGGACATAAAACTATTAGAGAGCATACAAAACAAGGAAATGAAAATGATGAAGGGTCTAGAGGGCAACATGGATGAGGAGCAGCTAAAGTCACTTGGTTTGTTCAGCCCAGAGCAGAGGAGGCTGAGTGGAGGTCTCATGGAGGCCTACAGAGGATGGTGGGCATGGAACAGGCTCCCCAGGGCAGTGGTCATGGCCCCAAACTGCCGGAGTTCAAGGAGCATTTGGACAACGCTCTCAGATGTAGAGTCTGTTTTTGGGTGCTCCTGTGTGAAGCTAGGAGTTGGGCTTGATCCTTGTAGGCTCCTTCCAATCATTTTCTATGATTCTATGATTAACTTTGAGTTCTGTTGTTGGACTTCACCAGAACTGAGTGCCTTAAAGGATTTTAGCTACACATTATGAGAAATAAACAGTAGCAATCCTAAGGGGGTTCCAGTACTGTTTTGTGTTTCAGGCTAGTATCCCAAGTGCTTTGCTACCATGAAAATTACCTGTGAATTGCTTTCTACCCTGAGGCCCCTCTGCAAGAGAGAGGCAAAGAATGACCTTCTCTAGAATTTGTAAAGGGAGAGAATTATAAAGTCACTGAATCATAGAATCATAGAATAATTTGAATTGAAAGAGACTCTTAAAGGTCTTCTAATCCAGTCTCCTACTGAACAGGAACATCTACAGCTGGAGTTGCTTAGAGCTCCCTCCAGCCTTGGAGTGTCTTGAGTGTCTCCAGGGATTAATCATCTACCACATCTCTGGGCAACCTGTTCTAGTGCTTCACTACCCTTAATGTAAAAAAATAATCCCTGTATCCAATAAGATTATGTCCAGAGTTGTCTGCAAGCTGCCTGTTTCTTTGTCTCTTCAGCTGTGCTTTTCCTTTCTTGTGTTTTAATAGAGAGGTGGCAACACATGTTCTCAGTAAACAAGAGCATGGAGGTACTCAGAGGAATGGGTTCCTGGTAGTGGATCCCTCACAGGGAACTAGGCTTCCTGCAAATGTCGAATGAAGAGGGAAAGCATCAGGGGAAAAGATGAGATTGCAACCCTGCTGTCTGCACCTTCCCATGTAGTGACAGGTATCTTCTGGTTTTATGGCCCCTTGTCACAGATCTTTCACTTTTGCTAGGGTGCTTGTGTCTTCAGGAGAGTCTGAGTTACATTTAAAAGGCCAAGATCGTGAAAACTGCATAATGAAAAGACTTTGCAGTACAATATCTCTTAGTCAAATGTAGCCATTATTTTTTGCACAAACTTTCAGGAAATTAGATGGCTATTAAATTGTTGGAACAAGTGGAGGAGAGATTCATCCACATAGTGCAAGTGGGAGGCAAATGTATTGCTGTATTTGGGAAATTTTCTGACATGTGGACAGTTCAGCAGAAGCATTGTGGAAATGGTGGGTGAGTGTGTGGTATACTACAAATTAGTATAGCTCTTTTATTAACCCGAGGAGTGTGAAACAGTTGACATCAGCTCATTTCTGAAGCTTTTAGGGATTCTAGTAGTCTTTATCCATGCCATTAACATAATGTATAGGGCAAGAAATACAGAGCAATTCTTCCTTGCATTGGCCTCAGTAGGATTTCTGGGAGATACATTCACCATGCTCCTCCCTGTTAGAATATATGTTGCCTATTTTCCAGATTTAGGCTATTACCACCATCCCAGTTTCTGGCTCTGGCTCTGTAAGCTGACTATATAAAGCCATGACATATGGGTCTTTTTACTAACATAATCCTGTACTGTACTAAAAAAGAAAATATTAGATTTCATTCAAGGAGTTGGAAGAACTTCCATGAGGATATAAAAAGCAGGAAATGGGCCCCCTCTATGAGTAGAGCACTCCTCATACTGAATAGTCTCGAGGGGCTCAGTGTTAAAGGCTTCTTCCTAATAGTTAATGTGGGCTGGAACCTCTCTGTCTGTGCTTGAGAGGAAATGGGATTTGTGGGTCTTTGCCCATGCAGGTTACAGGGATTAGGACAAAGGACTGGAGTTCTGTGACCCTGTGAAAAATCAGTGTGCTCCACATACATGGCAGTAAGGTTGTACTGGGGACAAGCTCAGGATTTTGAAAAAAATATTTCTACAGTTTGAAATATTTGCTTCCTCTGTGGGCATCAGTTTGGTCTTTGCCTTGCTTACATCAGTTCTCATTAAGCTGGATGTCCATTACACCAATGACTGTAAAATTAAATGTCTGAATTGGGCTTCTCATGAGGATTACAGTGTTATCTGTAATCCTCATTTGCCGGCACTCTGAATTACATGCAGATGCTGAACTTTCCAGTTGTAGGGTATGTGCATACTGCAAACCCTGACAAAGTGGCAGCACAAGACACATTTCATGTGTTAAGTTAAAAAAAAATAGGTGAGGAAATATGGAGAAAGTTTTCTAACAGCCAGGGCACGATGGAGTCACTATTGGGATGGACGAGTGACGTAGTTTGGACTACTGGTCCAACCGTGTGAGTGCAGCCTGTTTGTAGGAGAGATAACAAGGTAAATTTGGGAATGGTGATACGAATTTGGAGGCACCTAGCCATAGGCTTCAGGATTTCAGAGATTATGTCACAGAAACTTTTTATGTCAGGTTAGTTTTAGGTTTTCTAAGCCAGACAATAGAAACACACTTAACCTAGATATGCAAGGGTATAATTCAGATTTGGAGTTACTTTCTCTGAACAAATCACTGAAAAGTTATACTTGGAGTAATTGCATCAAGGCTTTAGCCTGCAGACACTGCATAGCTGCAGCAGGCAAAAATACATAGCAAAGTGCTCACCTAGTACTTAGGGCATTTTAGAATTGCAGCAATTTGGCAGGCAACCAGTAATAGCTTGTTTTAAATTGTCTGTGGTAGGTGCATTTACAAAGGAATCAATTTGAAGGATGCATGATCTAAGCATAGGTTAAGGAGTCAGGAACTGTTGAATTCCAGTCGTGACCTTCTCTCAGGTTTCCACACAAGTGCGTGTGCAGAGCTATGGAGGTTAAAATAACGTTTCTAAGTTTGCAAAGTGGAACATGCAGAAATTAGAAAACGCTCATGCTGAGTTAATCCAGTCCCTTTTGGAGTATGCTTTATGACCCTTTTAGACACTTAGTTACCCTTCTCTGTATATTTTTTCCCATTCAATTCCTGTCTTGTTGAGTCTCCTGGACAGGCACCAGTCACTTACCGAGCAATTATTTATTAAATTTCTCCTCCTAATTGTTTTCTATGTAATTTATTTGTTGTACAAACTTCTTTCCAAATGCAGTGATATTAACCATTCACTGGGAACTGTAGTTCCAGCACCAAGTACTTCAGAGTAGAAGGAGTTCAGCTGAGGCATACAAATTGATGGGTTTAAGTGCTCTACTGATCTTTCCTCAGCACTCCATTTCATCTCCCATCAAAATGACAGATCTCTTTGGCTAGTAGTCATGGTAACCATCTCTATGCGACTGATATGTTTTTAGGGGATCAGGGTAGAAGTTGCTCTTGAGATGTGATAGTGAAGAAGGAGAGAAGAAACTCTTCAGTTCCTGCAGCATTGGCAG
This sequence comes from Pavo muticus, assembly GCA_016647715.1. Taxonomy (NCBI): domain Eukaryota; kingdom Metazoa; phylum Chordata; class Aves; order Galliformes; family Phasianidae; genus Pavo; species Pavo muticus. The sequence goes on from JACDJE010000151.1 coordinate 1,059,797, forward strand.
TACGTAAAGACTGGGGATCTGTTAGCTCTCAGGGTACCTAATGTCCCCACCCAAGGTGCGGACAGTCTCCTCTCTGGTTTCAGCAAACTTTATATCAGTTTCAGTTGTTGTTAAACACAGCTGGTAGGGAAATTGTTTAGTGGGCCTGGTGGTGATGGGCTGACAGTTGGACTAGATGATCTTAATGGTCTTTTCCAACTAACGGTTCTATGATTCTATGAACAAAGTACCTCAGAAGCAACGCTGGTATTAACAGAAGGTTTTCTGCTTTGTTCATAAAGATTTTGAAATAATGCTTGCTGAAATCAGTGGCCCTTTTCTTCATTAACTGCAGTTAGCTTTGGATCAGGGCTGGGAAGATATGCATCTACAAGAAATGCCACTGGATGATTTCTTTAAAAAGCATTGAACTAAGATATATGATGGCATGGGCAGATTGAGGGAGAGAAAGTCCATTTCTCTTTTATACGGTCTCCTTCCTGCTCATATCAGCAATAATTTAGATAATTAAATTGCTTAGTTCAGTAGTTGGAACAGACAAGATCAGCAAGCTGACTCTGCTAAGACGTCAGATGCATTAGTGTTTTATGTTTTTTTGTTTTGTTTTGTTTTTTTCCTTTTTGCGTGTATGTGTAAAGCTTTATAATTGGATACTGTCTTTTTCACCCTAGGCTAGCTTCTTCTTCAGAGGAGCATACTAAAGACATTTAAAATCACATTATGAATGCCAGCATGGGAAATTTATATGGCACACAGTGAAGGTTCAGTGGCAACAGACAAATGGGTAAAATTAAGCAAAAAGTATTAGCAGCGCCCTTTGACTTTAACAGCAGGATGCACAGGTCAGTGTTGGGGTTTAGTAAGACATATCCTCCAGCATAAGCTCAGATATGCTAAAGAACACACTGAAGTCCAAAACTGGATGTGCTTTTTACATTCAGACTTGAATCACTGCTCCTTACGCTACCTCTGTAGGGTCTTTGAACTTTTGCTCTTATCAGGTGGGAGTGTTATTAAATCACACAGCTGAAATTCTCATGATAATGCTGACTATATTATTTTGTGGGCTTTTTTTGTTTGTTTGTTTATTAATACAATTTTGTGACTGACTCACTCCTCTAAAGGATGAAAGAGATCACAGAAATTGACCTGTTTTTTTTTTTTCCCCCCCATCTCTGATTCACAAGAGTTTTGGTGCTGATGACGTCTGTCAAACCAGGATAGAAGAGCAATGGCTGGGTGGGCTGAGGGAGGGAATATCTGGTACTTGTGCTTAAGTCACTCACCCTAGAAATCTGTGAAGTTTTCTGCTCTGCCACATTCCTTACAACTGTCCCTTCTTTTCCCTTAATTTTTGCAGAATACCATTTCTAAGCACACACTTTTGCTGCTATCATACAATTTCCCCTCCTCATTCCCTGAACTATGATGATGTGAAGGTATTATCTGAGAATGGGGCTGAAACAAATCCCTATGTGTCCCTTCAGCATCACACTCAGGCGGGACAAAGACAGAGAGAGCAAGACAGAAAAACACATCATCTTATTAGCAAAGGAAGAGGGGCTTAATTTTCCAAATAAACTGATGTGAGGATATTCTTTCATTTTGATTCAATCAGGAAAAAGAACAAAACAAAAAAATTCAAACACAGTAAAATTCCGCTCAGCTGTTCATTTTGGTTCTAGATGTGTACATGATGCTTTGAACAAGGGCTCTCCTCCCAGCCTCCATAAAGATCAAGAAGACAAAACAGCATCTCTTAAAATGCAGGAGTGCAAGAGAAGCCTGACAGTGAGCAAAAGAATAAAGTACTTGTGAGATGAGAAGACTCAATTCTCCTTCATCTTCTTTTTTTATATATTTATATATTTTTAATGTTGCTTTTTATGAGCAAACATTCACCAAAATGAGTTTATTTATTGTTCAAGAACAGACAGGCCTTACCACGGATGCTCACTGACCTAGAACTCTATACCACTCCCCCAAAAAAGCAATAGCAAAGTTAAATGTTGTATAGGGCTTGTGTCCCTCTTCTGCGTATTGTTTATTCAGCTGTGAGGTAGTACAAATAGCTTGGTCCTGTGCCTATATTTAAGCACGGAGAGCTCACCTTAACATTCACCAGCATTCTTTTCAGCCTGGATGCCATTCCCACATCATATTGGCATGCAGTCAGAATTATTCATTCCTTTATTTCCCATTAAACTATTAAGAATGGGACCTTGGGCTCAGGGTCTACAAACTCAGTCATAATAGGGTTTGTCATTTCTTTTTGCAGTATCACTTAATACATGTAAATATGTCACAAAGTAATCTGACAGTTAAGTTTGCAAAATAAGCAGAAGAAAAAGCGGTGTTTTTAACGGATGTACAGTGACTTACGCCACTTTAGGACAAATATTTGCACATGATTACTAAGTAATAATAACAGAAAACCATGTTGGGCAACTGGAAATAGGATCCACTAAAAATAAATTTTTACTCCTGGATCACTCTGAAGCCTGACTGTCCCACTCTGGGCTCCTTTTCAACAGTTTCTCCTGGAATGGAACATAGATGTTGGTCAGCTGCTGGAATCAGCTTGCACAAAACCTCTCATGAGAAATGCTTTATCTCCAGCCTTTCTTCTAATACCCCTGAAAACTTCATTGCCACAATATGACTCCAGTTGATGTGGATGGGGCAATTTTATCTTCCTGAAACATCCATTTGTAAACTGGTTGAAAGTTAAGAGACTTGGTTCAATTCTCCATGCTATAAAAACGAATAAAATGATGTATTTTGGCCTGAGTGCAAGAATAACACTGAACCACAAATATGTATTAAAGCCACCACAGGTTATGATTCTAGATTTTAAGCAGATGTTCTGATTTAATTTGCATTTCTCCTCCCCTATTTTTAGTCTAAATAACTGTTCTGAGATACTTTTCAGCATTCATAAGACAGCAATGAGCTCTTGAAGTATTTTAGCCTAGAGTGGGGATGAGTGAATCCTTAAAAACATGTTTCTCATGTCTGGTAATATATGTAGCCCTTCTGCCCCAGCAGAAGTGGGAGTGGGAGCAGATGTGGAGTTTGGTGGACAGGCTTCACTTCATAAGTGAAAAACTCCACATCTTTGCCTTTCAAGCCGGCATGAGTCCATCCCGCTGCCGTTCTGCTGAGTGACACCAGCTGGTGGTTTGCTCCATTTATCCTGGCCTTGTATGAGTTAGCAGCTGGCAAAGGCTGTTTTTAATGATGTATTTATAAAACTTTGCTGCCGTGCAAGCCCAGACACACAGAAATGACGTTTGAGCTCTCAGCGCTGAAAGTGCAGAATGCCCCATGGTAGATCTTGTTTCCCATCTCCCTAAATGCCAGAAACCAACATTTCCTAGGAAAAAAACCTTGGGCTGCAGGCTCCCATAGCTATTTAAAGTTGCCTGCCCTGATCCCTCCACAGGCAGCTGCCTGATCGGTATTTCAGTAATGTGTTTATTTAGAAGGAAATTCTAACTACTACTGTAGGGCATGGTGATATTTTAATGCCCTTTTTACCTTGCAACCTTTTCTAGCAAGCTCTGTGAGAACCTCGCTGTCTCACAGAGACACTGTCTGGTTGAAGTGTAAACTACAGCACCTGCTTGTGCCCTTTGGACTTAGGGATGGTGCTTAAATAAAGTACTTTGTTTTTTGGATCGTATCTAGCATTTATATTCCTCTGCTGGCAGATGCTTCCTACTTTTTATTTGTAGAGTACACGATGTATTCAGTGCATTTTTTTCTCCTTATCTGCATGTGATAAAGACCTTTGAAAATACAGGAGCCTGCATTTTGTTCTGAGAATAAGGATTTACAGGTACAGAAGGCTTTCCCTTTTATATTTCTTAAACCAGGATGATATGCGATTTATTTCTGAGAGACGTAGTAGAGATTGGCCCAGTTTTTGACTGATCAAGACTGTACGTGAACAAATGCTGACGCCTCTATTCTTTTTGTTCATGATTCCCCCAGAACCATATTGCTTTGCAGAGAAATTTCCTAGAATGCATAATCAGCCCTACAGCAATGATCCATAGCATACAGTGTTCCGTTTATGCCTTCTTTACACATCAAGGGGAAGAAGCTGATGTGCATGTTAAAAGAGAGAGGAAGCAGAAATTCCTTAAGAAAATGAACCAAGAAAACTGTGCACTAAAGAATAAAAGATGGAAGCAGGAGTCGAGAAAAACTTTTCCAAGCCTCTCCTCCTGAGGCAGTAAAAGCTGCGAAGTGGAAACTATTTTCCCTTGCATGTGTGGAGTTTAGTACATTAAACTGCAATGATTTCATGATCCATATAGTAAAAATTAATTTTTAATAGTAAATAAATGATTAAACAATAAGAAAGAATTTAGATTAGTGTTAGAAAATGTAGCTATACTTGGCATGGTTTGTTACAGCACTATCTGAATTCTGTGGCTTCAGACAAGGTATACTTGAGACAATAACCTTAAACTGCAGGTATTCCACCTGAGCTTTTACATTTCTTACCTAAATAGTTGAAAGGTATATTTTGAAGCTGCTGAGTTTATGACTATAGACATGGACAGCAGCAAGCACGTATAGGAAGAAAGCCATATGTTTTTAGTGTTCAGCATTTCTGAGGCTTGGGAACTGAAAGCAGCCATGGGCGAAGTGGCAATGTGTTGAGTGTGATTTGCAGTGGGCTGTATCCCAGCTCCACATTTTGTATCTCCTAATGATGAATATGTGGGAGGGCCATGTCAAGAATAGTTTCCACTCCAGTGCGTTGATTGTGTAGTTGGCAGTGAGCTCAATTAAAGTATAATAATCTGGTAATCTCTCTCCTTCTCCACTCAGGCTGCTGCACATTGAATAGAGGCAGTGAAAGGCTATAGCATTTGAAAAGTAGGTGAACTTCTTGCCTCTTTGTCTGGGTGGTTTGTGTCTCATCAACAAAATGAGAAGCGGAAGAGACAACTCCCCAAAACGATGCTCACATGCATTGCATCATTACTTTTGTTTGTTTTTCTGTGAGATAACACTTGCTCTTTATTTTCCTTGATAGGCCACAGATTGGATTTCTAGAGAGCTTCCCACCACGGTGAAAAGACAAGCTGATGTGAGAAAGGAGATATGCCTGTTATGGGAAGATGCCATTTACCCTGTCTCCTAATTCTTTTCACACTTGTGTTCAGTGAGGAGAGAACTGAGGCACAGAGAGCAGGTATGCACCATTCCACTCCTGTTAAATAGCTGCTGGGGCTTTTACAAGGCTGAGATGCTATCACTGTTATCATTGTAGGAAGAAAGCAATAAAAAAGCAAGCAAGACGTTTACTACTGAAAAGACATAAAACAGACCTTAGGAATGGAGCTAAGGGATCAAGGTTATGATTTAACTAGAGATTCTGGTTCTAAGCCATCCAGAACAAAAGGAGCAGCATGCAACTTGCTCTGGATATGCCTTATATGCAGAGGTGGCATGGAGATCACCTCTTACATTGATTTCAGTGGGTTTCACATTAGACCTGGTAAATCTTTCTTCTGACCGGGACTTTCCCAGTGAACTAAACAGAGTCAGGATGCTCTTCATATTCTTCCATCTCTAGCTGGTTCTCTGGCATGATTTTTGGCCTGTGCCATTTAGCAGTGTCCCCTGAAATGCCACTGAATGATGTGTCTCTGCTTGAACAGGGATGCTAGACCAGGTGGCCTCCAGAGGTTCCTTCCGACCTCAACTAATCTGTGATTCCGTGAATGGATTAGAGAACTGTGCAACTGAGAGCCTGATACTATAGGTAGTCTTCACAAGGGCACATTGTTTTTTGAGGAGGTGTAGGAAGAGTTTATTTATCTACAAGCAAATTTTGCTAAAGGTCAGGGAGTGACAATGGTTATAGACCTACACAGCTTATTTGTAATAAAAGCCGAAAGGTACTTTGAGATAGAGGGTTTCTCTGTCTCTTTCTAGGAAATATACTATTTTGTAGTCAGAGCTAGTTTTTGCCAGAAAAAAAGGTTTTTAGGCATTCTCTCAGTCTAAGGAATTGCTGCTTTACAGAGATGTTATATGATCTGCTCAGTATGGAGAAGAGAAGGCTCTGGGGAGACCTCACTGCAGCCTTGCAGTATTTAAAGACAGCTTATAAATAGGAGGGAGACTGAGTTTTTTCATGGTCTGGTAGTGATAGAACAAGGAGGAACAGTTTTGAACTAAAAGAGGGGAGGTTAAGACTTTAGGCAGAAATTTTTTCTCAGAGAGCAGTCACTGGCACAGACTGCCCAGAGAAGCTGTGGATGCCCCATCCTTGCAAGTGCTCAAGGTGCCAGGTTGGATGGGGACCTGGCCAACCTGATCTAGTGCCTGATTTAGTGGTTGGCAACCATGTTCATGGCAGAGGCATTGGAACTACATGATCTTTGCAATTCCTTCCCACCCAAGACGTTCTACGATTCTTTTATGATTCTATGATTTTTGTAAGTCTTTTAGTATCAAGTTTCAAAGGAATGACTACTTATTAACAAATAAAAAGTGAAATGTCATCTATTCTAGTGCTAGTGGATCAGTTACAGAAAGGAAGTACTGTTTATAATTTCATTATATAATTACGTTAAATAATTTTGGGCTTATGGCTTGTTTGTGAGCTATTTATAATGGCGATGTAGCAAAATGGTTGAGCCAGTGTCTGAACAGGTGACTACAACTCTTGGAATTGTGGTTCCGGAGAACATTCCTGTAATTAAAAAAATGAAAGTTCGCTTTCTATGAATTATGTCTCACATTCCCCTAACGTGAACTGTTTCTGCCAGTAAACAACATTATAATAGCATTCTTGGAAAACAATCAATTTTGCCCAGCAGTGGACAATGCAGTAATAAAAATGCAGATTCATACTTACTAAAAGCTTTTCTGCAGCATTTAATCTCACTGCCATCAGCAAAGAATGACTGACTTTATGAAAATAATCCTAAAAGACCGTATTTTTCTGCCCTGCAATACTGTCTGAATAGGCATCACATTTTAGACTTCAAAAACACCTCGTTTTAAGGCTCATCGCCCTTGAACACAGATAGGATGGATTCTTTCTGTTCTGTTTGTTTTTGAAGTACAGTCATCTCGTCTGCTGAAAGTCATTAAAATGAGCAACAGGAAGCTCTTTACCTTGTGGGTTTTATAGTTAAACCTTTATATTTTGTGGTTAGTCTCAGTTAATATTCTTTCAGACAGCAGAGATTAACAGTGATTTTTTCTTTCCTTACGGAAATCAGAGATTTCTTGCTTAACTTTTTCTGTTACATCCATTATATTCTGCAAAAAGCAAACAGAAGTACACTTGGCAATCTAGCCAATATACATGGGTGTAATGTAATTGACATTTCATAATATAAAACCATATATTCCATCATCTTCACACTCTCTTTGCTGAAGAGAATTACTGCAGTCTCTGTGCAACAGCTTCCAGGTAGCTGCTCATGCTGCTGATATATCAAGACAGATCCTTCTTGCTTTGTGGTTACAGTCAAGGATTTCCTCTCTTATAAAATTCCATCACAAAACATGATCCCATATGGACAAGTTGTTTCTAACATTACTTCAATCGCATATGGGCAGGTTGTTCCCTTTGTCACAGGAAGAACAGCAACACCTGGCTCAGGTTTCTGGCATGTCCCCTGTATCAGAATTAAATACAGCAACAGATGATGCTCATTTTTCATCATCCATAACATACCAACTATATGTTCAGCCTCTCTCGATGCTATCATGTAGTACTGGGAGTGGTGCTGTACAGTGTTATAATGCCTGACTGTAATGCTGCTTCTCTTATCTGAAGGCAAGTCCTCTTCATGTTACTCAGCCATCCACACACTCCTTTCCAGTGCAGGGAGCTGTTGTGAGACTCCTGTCCTCTGTAAGGCAGGTGCACAACATCAAAGTGATCAATAGCACCAAAACTAATATTTGAAATGTAAGCTCAAATGTGGGTGTGGGAGAAGACTTTGTGACCTTCCTTTAGGCTCAGACATCAGAACTCTGTGAAGACATGCTAACAGCATCATACCCATCCACCTTTGGATACTGTGTTTCATATTTCTATTCACTGAAGTGGCTGTCGGGCAAGTACTTGGATACCTCCATATTCTTTGGCCTGTAGGGAAAATTTTCTAGTCCTCAACTAATAACTGCAATGGATGCTTTTACATTAGCATTTTAGATCTGTTAAGGAGTGCAGAAAGGACTGAGTGTTTCCTAAGGCCTAGGGAGCCACAAGTGAGAGGGCAGGACTGAGGGTGGTTCAACCAAGGATCCAGGTCATCAGAGAAGCTCATAGCGATGAAACAGGTCCAAGATCAATCCAGGAACATGACTCAGCAAAACACAGTGCAGATGTGTTCTGAAGACAGCCGTTGGGGTCAGCCACCATCCAGGCAGCTCTGCAGAAGTGAGGCATGTCTGAGGTGATAAGACAAGGGGATGTGGTTTCAAACTAAAAGAGAAGAGATTTATACATAAGAAGTAAGTTTTTTTATAGAAAGGGTGGTAAGGCACCGAAGCAGGTTCCCCAGAGAGGTGGTGGATGCCCCATCTCTGGAGACATTCAAGATCAGGCTGGATGGGACTTTGAGCAACCTGATCTTGCTGTAGATGTTCCTGTTCATTGCAGGGAAGTTGAACTAGGTGACCTTTAAGAGTCCTTTCCACCCCCAAAGATTCTATGATTCTATGACATAATGAATCTTGATCACTGGTATGTAGATGTTTAGTTGCTGGTAAGCCAGGCTGGTAAGCCTGGCTGGAACTAATCTGGGTATGAAAACACAGAAACCATATAGTGAGGATGTCACTTACTGATGTATAGAGAGCAAAACTGTTCTCAGTGAGCATACTTTAGAGTTACAGCTTTCCTTGACTACTCCCAGATTTTCTGATCAATGGAAGTGTATTGATCAGTCCAGAGCATGGAGGAAGTTAATGTCATGGTTGTGATATTAATAATTAAATGGTGCAGGCACTTGTATGAACCAGTTCTCTGTCCTGAGTCACATTATAAGTGCTTTGTTTTTCACATGTTTTGTCAAATTAGCCTTACAGGATTGGTTCAAACAAGCAATTGTACTTGTGATATGGGGTAGGACAAGAACTAATGCAGAAATGATGACTGGTGGTTGTGACCCTAGATAAATTGACTCTGTAGAGCCTTCGGTCTTGAAGCTGTGTGGTTTGTTAGGCACTATGGATTATAATGGTAGATTAAATATATACATGTATATGTTTTTTCCAGGTGACATAATGTTGATATATCTTGGTCATCTCTGGGAATTTTTATGGATATTTTGCCTGCTGGTTTGCATATATTCAGAGAGAGCTAGAAAACATCTCCTGGGAGACTTATTTTCTTGGCAATCAGCTGACAAATATGTGATCAGTCTGGTTTCATAGGGCAAAAAATCTGCAATTAAAATACATTTGCCTTTCAGATTACACAGGCCACAGATTACAAATATCATGTCTGGAGCCAAAAGGGTGTTTGTAGAGATGAGTGAACTTTTTCATTACAAAGAAACTGCCCTTTGTTGTCAGGGAAGCCATCCCAGTATTCAGTGAGTCATCCTTTAGTCAATAGTCAATGGCAGAGAGCCTCAAAATCGAAATAATCATGTTATAAAGTTGCTTCACAAAGCTATCATGCTGAGTAGAAGAACTGCTTCTAGCTAAGAATACATAAATCTTAATGTTAATGCAGGAGGAAGCACGAAAGCTTCACTACTCAAGGTCAAGATTGGCATAGGGAAGGTCAGAACAGGTCTCTTGAGCTGCCAAGGTCATTTCAGAGCATTGCGTGAGCAAAGAGACTGCAGTGAAGTTTTTAAAAGAGAAAAAATAGCTTCATATACATGCAGATGGTGTAGGTGAAAGATTGAGCAGAGGAAGTTAGTAGTGCAGGAAGAGAAAGGGTATGCATTTCAATGAGAAGTGTGTGCTGATCTACTGTAGATCTGAAACAGAAGAAGTGAATCACAAGGAAGAACGGCTGAGAATCTGCACTTTCTCTGCAGGAGAGGGAGAGGGTTTGTTGTCTCCTCAGCATCGCACACTGAGGAACCATGCCTGGGGAATATTTGTTATGTCTGATACTTGTATCTCAACTTTCCTCAGCAATGTATTCTGCCACTTTTGCAGGTTGCAAGAATGTTCATTATGACCTTGTTTTCATCTTGGATGCCTCCTCCAGTGTCGGAAAAGAAGATTTTGAGAAGGTTCGGCAGTGGGTGTCTAATTTGGTGGAAACTTTTGAGATTGGTCCTGACAAAACCCGCGTTGGTGTGGTGCGATACAGTGACCGGCCAACCACCGAGTTTGACCTGGGAAAGTACAAAACCCGTGAGGAAATCAAAGAGGCCGCTCGAAAAATTAGGTATTATGGGGGTAATACAAACACTGGAGATGCTCTCAGGTACATCAACACTTACAGTTTTTCCAAAGAGGCAGGTGGGAGACTTAGTGATCGAACTATTAAAAAAGTGGCTATCCTTCTGACTGATGGAAGGAGCCAGGATTATGTCTTGGATCCAGCCAATGCAGCTCGTCAGGCTGGAATTAGGATCTTTGCTGTGGGTGTCGGCGAAGCCTTAAAAGAAGAATTGGATGAGATTGCTTCAGAACCAAAGTCTGCTCACGTGTTTCACGTCTCCGATTACAATGCCATCGATAAAATTCGGGGGAAGCTGAGAAGACGTCTCTGTGAAAGTAAGTAGACCTCACAGTTCTTTTACACAAAGAGAATTAATAGGTTCAATTATCATGTAGGTCTGAAAAGCTGTGATTTTTTCCTTTCATGCTTACCTGGTTATAATTCTATGCTGATAGTTCTTTATTTTATTGTCTTCTGCTTTCTTTCACTATGTAAGAAGTCATTTTACTACCTGGCTTGCATTGAACTGCTCCCATTCTGGGTTCTTCTGCCCAAGTTAGCTTAAAGTATAGATCAGCTTCTAGTGGTCAGCTAGAGAGCAGATTGTGAATTCCCTTTTCATTCTCAAATAGTTCTACTGACCTATCATATTTTGGACTGAATGGGTTTCATCTGATTTATTCTGACATCGGTGAGAAGGTTGACAATCTTATTTATACCTCACATTAGGTTAACTTTGCGTGGGAATCTTTGTGGGGTTTTTTTTTTTTTTTAAATTGTAGTGGGGAAGTTTTTTATTTTGTTTTGTTTTTCTTATTTTCTGTCTTTATGAAATTTTAAAAAAAGTGCACTGTATAATGTACTGAGAATAGGAAACAAAAGGAAACTTATTCGTTTCTGCCTTTCAGCATCCTAACTCTACTGACAACTAGTGTTCACTTACGCTTTGCCTAGCAACCCCATAAATCTTGGAGATGTTTTGAATGGTGTTTAGTAGAGAACAGTGTTCTCTTGTTTTTGGTTTTGCTGCTTTTCAATATGTGTTGCAGTCATTTTCAGTTCTTTGGGTCAAATTAATTAGATACTGTTCTGGATCATAGGTCTGAATTTGAAAGACAACAGATGAATCTCTGTGGGATGCTGTAACATGTTGCAGTGTCAATGACTTGGTCTCCAGGCTAGGAAGTTGTGTTACTGTCTGCTGGCAGTAACTTACTTGGAAAGAAGCAGGCCTTCCCGTTTGATGTTGTGAGGCTCTATTTTTGCTTCCATAACATCCCTTTGCAAGAAAAATGTGTTAATGAAAAGCTCTGGATTTATGAGTGCTTCTTAAATAAAGAGTTGCACTTGCAGACATAGGCCTGTTGACACTGCCCCACAGTGTCATGATATGACTGCTTTTTTGCTGCTTGAATAAAAATGTTTGTAGATAGTGTGAGTCTGATGCAAGTGAAAGTCATGCTGGATATTCACTACACTTTGCAGAAGGAGCTGGATGTTTTTCCTTGAAAATGTATGTAATTATACACTTATGACCAGAGTACAATAAGGCAGAGTAAACCCTTCTTGGTGGATACACTCAGACAACTCAAACAACCTCTTACTGCAACTGCTGAACAACCAAATTCTAATTTTCCTTTGAAAATCTGACACATTTCTTTTCCAGGAAAACTGTTTTCAGTACTTCTTACCTGTTTGTCGCCTTCTCAAGAAAACATTTGCCCATTTGACAGAGTATAATGCCATTTGTTTGTGGCTTTCTGAGTCCATACTACATTCACACATATGTTCATGTCACTCCTCAGTAGATCCCAAAGAATTACTAGGAGCATATTTCATCCATATGTGATAATTGTCACTCTCCAAGGTTTTTGCTTCCCCCTTCACCAGTAGGTTTGGTGTGAGAAAGAAAGCCTCTGAAAGGGTAAATGAAAGGAAAGAGTTTAGTTGTATTAGATACAGGGAAATTTAAGGAGAAAGCTGACTGCTATACAGATTGGTTTCTATGTAAGAACAAAGGGAATTGGACAGCCGTCAATGAACATTATTAATTAAAGCAGGAGCAGAGAGGAAGGGAGTTAGCTGAACAAACAGTGAGTGGATAATGTGTACATTTTGAGGGACATTCAGGCAGAATAATGAAGTGTAAGATAGTTGGCAGAGACATGGGGGAATTGACCATCTGAGTGCATGGGGAATTTGAGAGGAGTGGATCCAGTATAGAAAAGGGAATTAACAACTAAGGCAGCAAACACAGGTGCCTTAAAGTGTATCAGTCTTTGCATTGGCATGATTACCATATCAACAGCAGTTACAAGAAATAGGACTGCAAAAGGTGTTCGTAGTTGGTGTTCTTCTGATTCAGAGATCCCAGTGAGATGCTGTGACATCCCTAGATCCTTCATTCCAGCCTTGGTAGAGAAGACTTCTACTCAATATCTGGCCTCAGTCCTTCTCACTATGCTTGGAGCCCGATCCTGTCCTATATTAGCATAGAGACTGGGTAATCTTTTTTTGTTATCTGAATATGTGAAGTGGAACTGTTCTGGAAGATGAAAGGGAGCTGGTGGAGAATCCAGTCTCTTCTGGTGCCTGTGTCACTTTGAGATGCTGTTTTAATATGGCGGGAACAGGAGAAGAGTTCACTGTAAGGGCTACATCTTACACGTATTTAGAGGATAAAACTTATAATAGATGTTGTGGTTAACACTCTGTAATTTTAGTGTGACAACTCTGAATAAAACAGGAACATACAAACCACTGGTGGGTGGAGAACATGATGAGGGCATATGCCAAGATGCTATTTAGTTTGTGCACGTTCTGAGTTAAAAGTGTGTATCATCAGAGCCAGCCTAGGCTTTTAATAGATGCAGTCCTCTGTGAGCTCCTGGAAGACATGAATCAGTGAGTGGAAATGATAGAGGGGAAATTATTTTGTTGTACTGACCAGTGATGAGTTTTCCAGTCCTTTTACTACTGTATTACGAAATGGGAAGACTTGTGCAGTGTTGCAAATAGAGGATTTCATGCCAACAGCTGTTCGTAATCACTTGTCTCTGATCTCACTGGATGTCTGTCCTAGACTCCATCTTGCTATATCTGACTGAATTTATTGCTAAGAACATGCCATTATGTTCATTAATAACTTTTTAGCTCCCATTTGATCTTGTGGAAATGAGCAAGACAGAATCGAAAAATAACATGTCTGCTCAGTGAGACATTATAGCAGTGGGAGATATTTTTGCCAAAAGTCTCCGCTACTTTGTGGACTATATTTAGAAGGAAAAAATGGGTGATTCTTTCACAGGACAGCAGGAGAGATGTATTCTGTTGAAAATTCCAGATATGCATTCTAAATAGAGTTTCTGCTTATATGTTGTTTAGATAACAACAGACAGCTATGGAATATTTAAAAATACACTGGCACCTGCTTCTGGTAGGTAAATAGAAGGTTTATGCTTGTCAAAAAGAACCAACTGTTTCAGATTCAATACAGGTTTCATCTGATGCTGAACTTGATATGTTAGTGCACATATAAAGCTGTTGACCTGACATGGATCTGGTAGCTCTGGAGGTTAGCCTCAATAAGGAAGACATTGCAGTGGTGCCCTAGAACACCCACATGTGGTCAGGGATAATCATTTCTTAAACAAAACTGATTACAGTGTTCTGGACCAGTTTTTTCTGTTGTTGTTAAGCCAGACAGATGATAAGATGCTGTTTGCAAAAATGAGCAAAAATGTTCTCCTAAAACATTCTCAATCTTCCCTGACTCTGTAAAGGAGAAGCCTGTGACTTGGCAACCTCGGGCTGATTTCTGAGCCCCTACTCTATTGCAAAGGTCAAATTTCACAGTTTGAAAAGAAATTTGGCATGAGAGCTATAGTCTCTACTAAAGATTATTTTTTTTCTACACCTAGTAATAGGAGAACCACAAGCAGATGTTTTCTAAGGAAGTACTGCGGTCAGCATTGGTCCATGACCATTAGTGAGTTGTATATGTAATGCAATTCTTTCTACAATCAGTTTTCAGCAGCCTGTGAGCTTGGTTTATTTTTCATGATGAGTTCTTCTGTAAGTATGTGGAAGACCAAAGGACTATGTCATTAAATCAGCCTCAAATTCTTTGCAAGCACGATGAGCTAGAGTTGAAATATTTCAGTATCTGGTAGGTACCAATACTTTATCATTAATTTCAGTGCAGATACCAACTCCTGCGATCAAGTCTCAAAAGAAATCACATGTTCAGATGATTCATAAAGTATATTTTTCTATTTTGTACTTGTCTCTTTTGATTTTGGGTTGTGTGTGCAGTTCATAAAATGTAAGTCCTATAGTACCGCAGCTCTTTTTCTAAATGCAAAAATGCTTCTGACCTTCAAGGCAGCAGCTTGAACACCATTCAAAATAGTTAAAACTCTTGAGTTGTTTAAGTCAGCTTCCTCAGGTTCATGATATATTTGCAGAAGAATTTGCATTAAAAAAACAGTCTGTTTCTTTGTGAACTTTAATATTAAAAAAATATCTCATATACAGAGAACATGCCAGAGGATAGGCATCGTGAGTGACAGTTCCTAAGAAACTTATCACTATGATGGAATCATACATGAGTACTGAAATATCTGAGCACATCAGCACTTAGCAATACTTACCTAACTGATGACACGAGCATTTTTTACTCCTTGTTGTGCTCTGAGGTTTCACTGAAAAAACAATTATTTATAAATAGCTTTGCATGAGACATCATGGAATAGGGAAGGAGATAGATAGATAGAATTCAGAAACTGGCAGCAATAAGAAACTTAAAGTATTTTAATGAACTCAATTATGGTAGTAGTTTTAACTTTTTGTAGTTTGTTGAGCAGAATTTGTAGACTTGGGAATCTGCAGTCTACTCTTCCTTTTATAGTTGGAATATGACTTTATTTGGGTTCTCCAGAAGTTCAGCTTTGTGGTAGTTCCAAGCCTTGGCTTTACTGCAAGGTGGTTTAGAAGCTGTTTTTTATTATTGTGATCACTTGTAGAGACCTTCCACAAATGTGAACATAGCTTCTAGTCATCTGAGCAGAACTTGGGGCATACCATACATTTACTTGTAAAAAATTGCGACACTCTCTTCCATGTTGGGTGCAGAGAAGGTTGAAGTGTCTTAGGGTTTTTTAGAGTAATCTGAGCTGTCTAGCAGACTGACTAAAGTCTCATTAGCACCATACGTCCCATAAGGATAATCTCACTGTTGTTCCTCTAACTCCTGTATACATCACACTTGCCACAGACAGCACTTCTAGTGGGATGTTGCACATTTGTCTGCTTTAACAATACGTTCAAGCAATGTGGCTATGTGTAGCTACTATCTTGCATAATTTTGATTCTCAATTTAACATCTAGTCATTTCCAGGTGGTTTGAAAGGTCTGATAAAAGATCAGCAGACAACTGCTGCTTTTAAAAAACTTAAATAGAGACCCAGTTGGTATCACCTCTGATGTCTCTTGTTGCTTCTGGATGCTTTTGTCAGTCCCGCCTGCAGTGGTGGATTTCTCAAGCTCTGTAACATATCCAGTTTGTAGCAATCTTTCATGTCCCAGATGATCACATATCCTTTCATCCCTATATATGCTGGCTGACTGGTTTCTTGCTATGGACTGAGAAAATTTCCAATCAATTTATATTTTGCTTGAAAGAGGAGCAAAACTTTCACTTCTCATGGATGATGGCCTGGGAGGACATAAAATGTCTGATAGGCCTAGTGGTGATGTACCCTTCTTCCACCACTCGTAGAAGGACAGTTTGCTGTCTTGGTTTGTAGCTCTAGCAGACACAGCAAGGACATTCTTTTATTCTCTTCCAGCATTCTTTTTTGATTTCACATCAAACACTTGTCTAGAATTCTTGAATCTACTGAAAAATCACTCCAGAACTGGTGAAATACCAAAGCTCAGGAGCTGAGCAGTGACTTCTGGTTGATTCAGTTCCTCCACAGACTATTTAGAAGAAACTGTTTTCCCAGATTGTGACTGCAGTCCTGTTCTTCTACTGCACCATCTCCAATTCACTTAAATAACTTCCTATTTTGCTTGTGACTCTGAAATGAATAGGTTTATTCTGAGATTAGCAACAGTGCTCTTTTACAACTAGTTAAACCCAGCCCCGCTGCTAAAAATGTCTTACTCCTCCTTGCTTGTTTCTCCCATCTGTCAGCACAGGCTTTTAAGTGGCCCTGCTATGAACTACAGCAAGGAACCAGTGAATGTTCTTACTTTCTTTCCTGGATTAGTTTTCTCTCAGATTTAGTTCATTGTGAAGCCACATGGCTGTTTGCTGTCCCAGAGGAGAAACTGGCACGAAGTGAGAATAAGTCACTGGAGATGGGAAGAAGATCTGTGTTGTGTCTTTTGGTACATTGCTAGTTCATACCAGCTTGATGGACTACACAACATTAGCTAAAGACTTCAGAAAGCTGAGCAGAATCCTCACTATAATGTGAGCTAGTACTCTGCTACAAGGTGGATTGCTAGACAGGTTCTTCCCATCCAAACTCAGCTTCTAGGCTTCAGCACAGCCTGCTTTGCCTTGAATACACTGCCTGTTTAACAAAAATAGCCCACTGCAGACGATGCAGATGAATCTCTTCATGATTCTATTTTACCTTTAATAGGTTCTTCAGTATCCGTAATTATTACTGATAGGTGAGATGGGAGAACTGGTCATTCCCCCCCTCCTGGACACAAAGTGGCTGTCAGTCCCTCCAGGCAGCACATGGATATTTTTGTGATCCTACAGCTTGTACCTTCTCTCCCCCAGTTCTGCTACAGCTTTGGAAAGTGATTTATCAATTTGCTTTTCTTTCTTTGTGTGCTGGAAAACGCACACATTGTCTTCCAGTGAAGAGACAATTCAGTCTTGCAGCAGATGTGATCTCGTTCCTGCCTTTTACTTAGGGAACAAAAGTATGGATCCAACAGTCAGTGAAGCAACATAGTTTTAGAAGTATCTCCAGGGCAGAAAATGGAGTTACTTCTGCTCTTCTTTGACACAGCTGAGAAAGTAGCCTGCTCCAAAACTTTATTTTCCTACAGACCACTGGAAACCTTAACAAGAGATTCTGAAAGTAGAGATACAATAAAATGACATTGATTAAATCTTTTGCACTTGCCTTTTTTTTTTTGTTTATCTCCAGTTTCTTTCTTTATCAGCTACACTGAAATAATAATAGTATCATAAAACATAGACGGACTTTTACATAAAGCAGTGAATCTCTGAACTGCCAACAATACCTTGTCCAAAATCATAGAATCTTGTTGAATGAAACATCTATCCTAGCTTGAAATAGTCTTTCTTGCTTTTCAGAAAAGAAATCTCTCTGAACAATGTTTAATGTACAGTAAAACTAATTGTAAAGGCAGAGAGAAGATTAGGCTTATGACAAATAAAAGCAAGTCCCAGACATTAGAAAGAAACACTGAGACAATCAGGAAAAGAATGAGTCTCAGTGGCAGGAAAAATTACATCTTACGAAAAAATAATGTGCTATTTAGAGAACAAAAAGAGGAAAAAATATGGTGACTATGGGAGCCATTCCTAAACAGTGTAGGAATGAAAGAGAAATGCAGAAATAGGAATAGACAAAAAGCTGTGACATATTGTCATGTGCTCAAAGTTATTAGCAGCTTGTTTCTCAGCATTGCCTGCAGCCCTCATTGATTTTGCAGGAGCTCAGCACTTTCAAAAATGAGACCATGGAGCCCAATACATACCAAAGGGCTGGAGCACCTCTCCTATGAGGAAAGGTTGAGAGAACTGGGATTGTTTAGCTTGGAGAAAAGAAGGCTCCAGGGAGACCTCATTGTGGCCTTCCAATACTTGAAGAGAGCATATAAACAGGAGGGGGAACGGCTGTTTACGAGGGTGGACAGTGATAGGACAAGGAGGAATGGTCTTAAACTGAGACAGGGGAGGTTTAGGTTAGATATTAGGAGGGAGCTTTTCACTCAGAGGGTGGTGACGCACTGGAACAGGTTGCCCAAGGAGGTTGTGGATCCCCCATCCCTGGAGGCATTCAAGGCCAGGCTGGATGTGGCTCTGGGCAGTCTGGTTGGCAACCCTGTACATGGCAGGGGGGTTGAAACTAGATGATCATTGTCGTTCTTTTCAACCCAGGCCATTCTATGATTCTATGATTCTATGAAAAGCAGTCAGAAGGAGGCTTTCTGTCAGCTACAGTGGGCTCCAAATGATGGGGTGAAAGAAAGGGCTTGTCCTTGGGACAGCCCTATCTGTCTTGGTGTTCACTTTCTAATGGACCAGTGAGGAATCCTCAGCAGAGCAAATGAACTCTGACAGGGACCTCTGTATTCAGACTCTCAGCAGGAGGCTAGGGCAGGGAGCACAAAAAGCACTGAGGTTTCAGGTTTAATTACAAGCTTTTCTTACCATGCTAAACAGATAGATGAAGAGAAAACCCTTGCCAGGTGTCCTTTGCAAAGCTAATAGCTCTCTTGTGCAGCCAAAGCTTTTTCACCACTTAATTTACAGACCGTTAATCTGACCTTCACTGAACGAGTCATAGTGCATTGAAACAGGATGCTTAGTGAACTGGTGGAGTCACTGTCACTGGAGGTATTCAAGAAAAGGGTAGATGTGGCACTTACGGACATGCTTTAGTGGGCATGGTGATGATTGGTCTAGATTATTTTAGTAGTCTTTTCCTACTTTTATTATTCTATGATGCCTCTTCCAGTTCTATGTCTTTCTGATCTGTGTTTAGAAGACCAGGATGTTTATCTCTGTGCCCAGGACTAAAGCAAAGCTTGTCATTTAAATTTCTACGGACTTATTTTGAATTTTTCTAGGTAGGTCTCTGATACATGTAAGACTCTGCTATAGAGATCTTCACCCAGTGGTTGTTACTTGAATTCAAACTCATATGAAATAATTATTTTGTTTTTCATCCAGCACTCAGCAGTGCCTTAATAAAGGTAGGGAGGCAGAAGCATGTGCCCCGTCTCTGGAAACATTCAAGTTCAGAATGGACAGGGCTCTAAGCAGACTGATCTAGCTGTAGGCATCCCTATTTATTGCAGGAGAGATGGACTAGATGACTTTTAAAGGTCCCTTCCAACTCAAATGATTTTGATTCTCTGATAACATAAAGTGATTCATACTTTCTTCTTTGGAAAGTTTCTGAAGTTTATCAGTCCTGATTTTATTTAAAATGAGCTGGCTGGGCCAACAGACAAAATTCAATTAATAGAATCATAGAATCATAGAATGGCCTGGGTTGAAAAGAACGACAATGATCATCTAGTTTCAACCTCCCTGCCATGTGCAGGGTTGCCAACCAGACTGCCCAGAGCCACATCCAGCCTGGCCTTGAATGCCTCCAGGGATGGGGGATCCACAACCTCCTTGGGCAACCTGTTCCAGTGCGTCACCACCCTCTGAGTGAAAAGCTTCCTTCTAACCTAAACCTCCCCTGTCTCAGTTTAAGACCATTCCTCCTTGTCCTATCACTGTCCACCCTCGTAAACAGCCATTCCCCCTCCTGTTTATATGCTCCCTTCAAGTATTGGAAGGCCACAATGAGGTCTCCCCGGAGCCTTCTATTCTCCAAGCTAAACAATCCCAGTTCTCTCAACCTTTCTTCATAGGAGAGGTGCTCCAGCCCTCTGATCATCTTAGTGGCCCTCTTCTGGACCCGCTCCAAGAGTTCCACGTCCTTCAGTGATTCAATTGCTTTTTACTGATCTGCTGAGAGTATTTCTTCCCCAGCGGAAGAGCCACAGCGTGGTTAAGTTGGTAGACTATTTTTGTTAGTAAATTGTAGGGTGTTTAAATCCTATCAAGGTCCCTACAAGTTACACCCAAAAGCCAAATTCTTTTTTAAATTGGTAGTCTGTTTATAATGTAAAGCAAAAGCATTGAGGTAATTTTGAGCACCTAGCTTTTTGATAAGGTAGTAAACAGTTTATTTAAAATGCAAATAAGAAATTGTAATGAGCCCTGTGATATTAATGTAGTTGCAAATGATGGAGGGTGTTCTGGAGTTCTGCATAAAATACCTTTCAACATGCTTTCCATTTTGGGAACTGCAAGTACTAATGCTAATGCTGACCAGAAATAGAAGGGTTTCTTTCAGGAAAAGCTGGATCAATTGGATACAGTCATTTTTGTACCTTGTTGTTCCTGAACTGTTGAACAGTAGCCTTGTGTGATGCCAGGTTTCAAAACTCAGTTCATTTCATTACATCTTAATAGTAAAAATTGTTAGTTTGGGTATAACTTGATCCAAACTCCAGGAAACTGAAAAATACATACAAACATACATATATATGCATATGTATTTATATACACTCTGAAAAATAAAGCTGTGTCCTTTCAGCCTGAAGCATCAGTTCTTTTTTTTTACAGTGTTGCAGACAAAAAACCATAACATGCTAAAGCCCTAGTGAAGATGAAATACAGGACGTTTTTACTGCAATGTAACTACACACAATCAACCAATACACCACATTGGACAAGACTTCGTCTAGCTACACTGCAGTCAAAATCCCTGTGCTTTTCCCCTAGGTTTTTATAGCAAGATGGATAACATATATTAGTTATTTGCTATAAAAGCCACTCACTTCTGGCAGTGAAAACATATCTCTGTGAGAGACTGCAATACTAATATGACAGAAGTAGGAAGGTGCTGCAGAATTTTAGTTGCTTGTACTAATGCTTTTTCACAAATCACTCTAATTCCTTGCGGGTGTTACTGAGTTTAAAACAGATGTTGGATCAGAACTGAGATTCGCAAATTGAATGAAACAATATTGTAGCTTTACTTTCAAGTATCTTCTGTGGGATTCATACCTAACTTCAGTGGCTTTAAAGTTATTTGTCTGAACTCTTTTGATAGTCAGCGGAAAGGAACAGACACCTCCAGAGAGTGATTCATCCTTTCTAAGAAGACTTTCTAAGAAGACTTGTCCAAGACAAGTGGCATGATTCAACTTCTGAGAGCCTATCTCTTTTCATTAACATTCTAGAGAACTTAGATAACTTGCTTGTATTCCTCATATTGACAGCCAATGCCTAGATATCTGAGGCCATGGTATCTGTGCAGTTGCAGGAGACAATGCCAGGTCAGAAAACTATTTTCAAGTATTGCTATATGTAAAGGGTAAGAAAGGGTAGATGTGGCACTGAGGGACATGGGTTAGTGGGCATGGTGGGGATGGGTTGATGGTTGGTTTAGATGATCTCAGTGGTCTTTTGCAACCTTAATGATTCTATGATTGTTCTATTAAATTGTATTTCATCCCTAAATCATGTGCAGAAGTGATTACATTTGTGAAAAGAATGATCTCCTCTCCCTTATCTTGTGTTTCTTCCTAAGCATTGAGGTAATTTGGCTCTTGAGTTAAAGTGTACTGTGATACTACCTGCTGCAATCTGTTGACTCACTATAGCAAGGAAATAATGCTTTAAAAAGCAACTAATGGCTAAAATTCGATTAACAGGGAAGGAGACAGCTATTTTAATTAAAGTTATTGAAAGAAATCTTCACTAAGGATCACCTTTTTTTTACATGTTAATTTTAACAGGAAGTTGCATCCTAAGACAGGCCCACATATCCTCTCCTCTTTAATGATCTTTAAGGTTTTCACTGTAGTAAAGCCAGACTCAAACACAAATGGATCTCTCTGCTGGAATCAAGATGGGAAAGATCAGACCAGTTCACATGCTACCAAGTCCATGTTACTACTGGTCCATTCCTGTCATCTTCCCATACAGGCAAGCTAAGACTTCACATGTAGGAGCTAGTGAAAAAACCTGATAAAAGAATTGCTGGTGAGTCTTGTGGGCTTTTTCAGCTATGAAGACTGAAATATGGCTTTGAATCATCAGCATGCCCAAGTATGTGGTTAGGTAATTAAAATATCTTTATTCAAATGCTCATCAATGATCATATTAATGTATATAAATACCTAAAGGAAAGAAGAAATGAAGATGGAGCCAGACTCTTTTCAGTGGTACTCTGTGCCAGGACTAGAGGCATTGAGTGCAAATTATAAGACAAGAGGTTCTCTCCAAACATGAAAAACTACTTCTGTACTCTGTTGTGTGGGTGGCTGAGCACTGGCACATGTTGTCCAGAGAAGCTGAGGAGCCTCCATTCCTGGAAATCTTCTAAAGCCTCTTGGACATGGGCCTGGGCACTTTGGGAGGGAAAATCACTTACATGATTAAAAAAATCCTTGGATATCCATTTTTTCTCATTCTTGACACTTCATTTCCCTATACATTTTGTCAGTGTAGTTTATGGAGAACCTGCAATCACGCTCCTCTTCCAGAGACACAGCCCCATTCTAGACTCACACTGCCAACCTCATTGCTTTAATGAAAAGGTTAACAGACCATGAAGACAGAAGGAAATCATCATTATCTCAGCTGTATCTCACATGTCATGAGATTTCCCAAACTGTGAGTATATAACATCTTGTGAAAAAAAGGCAAAATATCCCAGAAAATTTACTGTGTTAGTTACAAATCAGTACACTTAGGGAGGTATCTGCTAACTATTCCTCCAGGCTATCAAAGAGAACTGGACTGGAATAGGGAATTGTGCATTGTGATTCTTAACAGAGTAGTTTAAGGACGAGTGTAAAATCTTCAGAGCTACAAATTTTTTGAAAATTCAATCTTGTTTCCCCTGTTTTTTTCCTACTTCTTTTATTAAGCATAGCAGCTAATGCTTGGCTTTTTTACCTATCTGATAAACTGTTCTTGGCCTTGATAATGTCCTGAAGAATTAATTTCCTTGGACTAATACTGTATTTATAATGTGTTTCTCAGGAACTCAATTTTTACCTGCTCACAGCTTTGTATGGTATGAGGTCTCTCTTACATTATGGCTGGTTCAGAATCAAGGATTTTTATCATTCGTAACTAGCAGTTTATCTTAGTGGGTGGGATTTTTTTTTTTAATTGTAAATTTTTATGCATATTATTATTTAGCTAAAAATACTGTCCAGGGTACTTGCTGAGAGTGTGGGAATAAAGCACAGGACTACTAAACAAATGGAGTTAGTAGATGGATTTCTACTCCCCGAGACCACATTCAGCTCTACCAATTATTTTGAGATGGTTACATGTCTCAAGTAATTTGGCTTTGGAAGTGCATATGTTTACTTGCTATAGTGCAAGGGGCCTGTAATAAAGTTTCAGCTTTTTAGTTTGATTTTCATGGGCTCATGCCAGGGCCATAAAATGTTACACACCCTGTTGAAATTTCCAAACCTTTGTCTTGGTCACATGAGAGCAAGAAAGTTATTCCTTGTTCAGATCTTACAATAAGTTGTTTCCTTTTTTTAACTTCTTATTTTAACATAACTGATCTCAGTTTAGATTATTGCTAAAGCAGGAAGATTGATTCTTTGGCTCTCATCTAGAGCATAGAGTAGTTACACTCATTTATGTTTATCCTCAGTAATATCTCACTGTAAATCATTTTCCATGAACTAGTAATGTAGTAAGATAATAATTTTTTTAATTAGACAAAACCTCAGAGAAAGTATTAGACTGATTTTCTGCAGCATTGTGCAGCTATTTACTTCAGACCTGACTTAGTTCTAGTATATCCAATGGTTTTCTTAAGGTCATACACCAGGCACAAAAAGATTGCAGAGAAAAACTAAAGTGACAGGATTGACATGCATGTCATGCTGGGATTATGCTATTCAAATGTTGCACCAGCAGCACAGGTCTCCTGGTATTTCGCAGCAGGTTCTGAACCTCACCTTGAGGGAACATTTCTGCTGCTGAAACAGCCACCCCTGTTCCTCTCCACCCCATCTGTGTAAGCTGTGGGGCTGGGTTTGTGTGATATCCTCACCACACTGGCCATTTTATTGGGTTGTTAAAGCACAAATCTGCTTTTAGATGTGGTGCAGCTCCCTCCACTATGGGAAAAACTTTATGCAAGAAGCTTAGTGCTCCTATGCATAAAGAAGATGCACTGTCCTGGTGTAAGATCCAACTGTTTCAGGCTTAACATATGGCTTCTCCTACTACCACAAAAGATATGAGCAGCCAATTTAGAAATTATTTTTAGGAGTTCATTCCTCACCCTTGAGTATATGTGTGTGTACTGGGTATGGGGGTGGTGTTCCTACACTTTGCTAGCATTCTCAGCACAGTCCAGTACTGAGTGTGGACCTTGACTGTTTCTATAGGTTTCCAGATGATGTTTCTGCTCATTCATCCTCTCTTGCTGATAAACAGAAATGTTCAGTGCCACGCCAGGATGATGTTGGTGCTGGTGCAGTTCAGGAGCGGTGCAGGAACGCATGAGTCTGTAATCGTGCAGGGCTGGCTCTTTCATCTTCTGTTCTTTTCTTTTCCTTCCCAATAGCTGCCTTCCCTTCACCACAAAATGTACAGGAGAAAAACAGCTTTTCAGGAAAAGCATTTTCTACCCGTAAATCTGTGCTGCGGTGGGAGGAGAGGGAAAAGCGCCAACAGGAGCAGATAAATTTATGCCAATATATTCGTTGCCACAAAGAGGTTGGTTAGTTTGTGGCTTTTCTCTCCCTGCCCACACTTTTTTTATGGAATAAGCTTCCGAGTTACCTGCTGTCACCAGAAGGCCATGGGGCTGTGTGCACCAAGCCTGCTCCCCACTTTATCTGTTTATCCCCCAGAGCTTCTGCCTGTGGCTGGGTGGTTTTCCACAGAAAGTGGGGAAGTGGAAGATGCTGGCTGATTGTGTGTGTGTGGATTTAGGCCCTTCCTGGCTGATCACTGATAAGGAACTCCATGTCTGCTGAAGGACTCAATCACGTTTCACAATCCTAGCTTGAAATTAAGCTCCTCTGTGAAACGTGCTCTGTCCTCTTCTGCACTCACTTCTTTTTATAGCATCTGCTAAGGGATTTGTTTTTAAATGTATATATCTGCACATATGTATGTATATACCTGGATGTGAATCAAGAGATTTTCTTTCAGTAAATGCAAATAAAGTCTAGGGAATGTAAACCACATGGGTGGCCAAACGTGCTGTTCACGCTGGGTGGATCTGTTCTCCCACAGGGGGAGCAGAACATCCTAATTTCAGAATAGCACAGACTGAGTTTTCATTGAATCAGTAGAAGTTTAATTATAAAATTTTGGAGCAGACAGTGGAGAATACAGTCATGTATGTGCAATATATTTATAAGTGTAGACTTTTTTCTGCTTAGATTTTTTTTTTCTTTTCCACGTTGTGCATGATATTTCAAGAGTTAATACAACCTATAAAAAAGCAGCTGGAGTCAGTAAAGAGAAACCAGTGTCTGGGTGTCAGTTTATTCCTGCTTGTAAGCGAAGCTTTTCATCTCACTCTCTGTCTGAAGCATCAGGCTGGATGCCAGGTTTGAGTCTTCCTACACTTTTGGGTTTGTAGCTGAGGAGGAACTGTGCTGAGGTGATGTTTGAAGATGTGTCAAATGTTATCTTTCACCTAGAAAAATAAAACACCATGTTTACTCTCCTAAGAATCCTCCTAGAAGCATTTAACCTTCCCTACTGGATGCACTGTTTCTGCTATGGCAGCTCTTTTCAGTGAAAGTGAAGCATAAAGAGATGAAATCCAACTGCAAGTGGTGTATGCTCTCTGAGTTAAAATGATCCAGCTAATAATGTACACCATGGCAATGTTAATTAAAAAGCAATTACACTTAGCAGTTAATGTATGTGTAGCTAATGCAAATAATAGATTGGATCCCCATGCAGAGCTTTATGTTTTCCTGGACAGATACTTTATGATGAAAACTTGTGTTTATTTAATAACTGTATGAAATATCTTAATGAGAGAGTCCTGGTCCTGCAGAAATGGCACTGGTCCTGCCTCCAATATAGGCCCACTGATTCTTTGCCCTATCCTTAGCTGTTTGTCCAGCCCTCCTTTAAGATCAGCAGAGAAGACATGCCTATAGTCTAGACTTGTGTCTCTGTTTTAAATATATAGGTCCAAATTCACTCCTGCTCAGTAATTACAGTGGTGTGAATGTGCTTCACTATTCAAGGCCTGCTTCTGACCAGGGATGAAATTTGTCCTTTCATCAAAAGAACTTTACCACCCAGAGATAATATTGCCATCCTTTCTTTACTCTTTCCATGTTTGTTAAAAGGCTTCTGGAGTCTCTCTGGAGTTTCTCAACTTTATTAGATTTGGAGAAACATGATGCCAGTAACATATTCTTATTAAGATAATGGACGGTGTGTTTTGTTTTTATTTTATTTATATTCTTTTGTTTTATTTTCCTGGTCTAAGGAAATGGTTGAAAATACAGAATCATAGAATCATTTGAGTTGGAAGGGATTCTTAAAGACCATCTAGTCCAGCTCTCCCACAATAAACACCTACAGTCTAATCAGGTTGCTCAGAGCCTGGTCCAGCGTGGCCTTGAATGTCTCCAAGGATGGGGCATCCACCACCTCTCTGGGCAACCTGTTCCAGTGCCTCACCACCCTTATTGTAAAAAAACTAATTATATCCAGTCTAAATCTCCCCTATTTTAGTTTGAAATCATTTCCTCCTGCCCTACCACAACAGACCCTCCTAAAGAGTCTGTCCCCTTTTTTCTTATAGTCCACCTTTAGATACTTCCTTTAGAGCAAGACTGCTAGTCTGTTTAATGTATTATTCTTTGCTTTGGGCTGAATCTGAGTCTTATCTTTATGTTACTGTTTTATTTAGAGTTACAAATGACTTTTCATCGAGTTAAAAAATTCATGCCACATTAAACACCAGCCTTGCTAATGATCAAAATTCTCAAACCACCTGTAGAATAATATATTAGGGAATATGACCATCCAAGCCCATCGAGCCTTTGAAGAAGCACAGAACCATGAAAACAAAGGTCTGGTCAGCTATGTTAAAATTTGTTCCACTTACGGGGATTGTGGAGTCAACCGCAACCTCTGCATAACAAACCAGACCATAACCACTCTGGAAAACACCATGACAAGCTGAATTCCTTCAGCAATATTGAAGTGGAAACTGAAGGTTACTTCTCAAGGGACACATGAGATTCTTTTCTTTTTTTTTAAATCTCTGAGGGACAATATCACCAAGAGCAAAAGTAGAGTCCCTTTGGTCACTTAACTGCAGTCTGATGCCTTTCTAAGAGGTATGGTCTTGCCCAGCTTGGCCTCAAACTACTGGATTTAACAGAATTTTCTTCTCATGAAGAAGAGATTAATTCCCTATTTTGGGAATTAGTAGTTGGGACATGTGAAGTCTGATGTCGTGTGCAAGAATCATAGAATTGTAGAATCATAGAATCATAGAATGGTTTGGGTTAGAAGGGACCTTTAAGATCATCTCATTCCAATCCTCTGTTATAGGCAGGGACACCTCCCACTAGACCAAGTTGCTCACAGCCCCATCCAGCCTGGCCTTGAATGGTTCTAGGGAGGGGGCATCTCTTTGAGCAACCTGTTCCAGTCTCTCACCACCTTCACAATAAAGAATTTCTTCCAAATACCTAGTCTACCCTCTTCCAGTTTAAAGCCATTTCACCTTGGTTTTGTTGAATTTTGTGAGGTTGGCATGGGCCCACCTCTCAAGCCTGTTCAGGTCCCTCTGGATGGCATCCTTTCCATCTAGTGTGTCAACTGTACTACTCAGCTTGGTGTCGTCTGCAAACTTACTGACGGTGCACTTGATCCCACAGTCCATGTCACCTACAAAGATGTTAAATAACACCTGTCCCAGTGTCAATCCCTGAGGAATGCCACTAGTCACCAGTCTCCACTTGGATATTGAGCCACTGACTGCAACTCTGAGATATCCAGCGACCATCCAGCCACTTTCTTATCCATTGAGTGGTCTATCCATCAAATCCATTTTTCTCCAATTTGATGACCAGGATGTTGTGAGGGGCAGTGTCAAATGCTTTGCTCAAGTGCAGGTAGATGACATCAGTTGCTCTTCCTGTATCCACTGAAGCTTTTGGGCAACACCTCCTCCCCTTCTCCCCTGCCTGTTTTTCCTGAAGAATTTATACCCATCTATTCCTACATTCGAGTCATGAGAGCCATCCCACCATGTCTCAGTGGTGCCAGTGACATCATAGCCCACATGTGCATGCCTGTAACTCTTCTTGTCTGTGAAGCCCTGATGCTGGTCAGAGTTTCCTATATCTGTATATTCCATTAATCTGGTAGCAAGAGCTGAGAAAAGCTCTTTGTTGAGAGATCACCAATACATTAACTTCATTGTTTCATCTAAACAAAAAGCTACCAGAGCAGGTCTGAGCTTTCAGATTCTGCTTGAAGGGATGTTTAATTCTATGATGTCTGTCTCTGTCTATCGAGTTGTGTCATTTCAGGAACTTCCTCGCATGAATGGAAGATGGGAAGAAGGAAAAATGGCAAACATGTCCCCGATTAGAAGGCAAACTGTGCTCTAATGGAGATGATTAGAGACAAATTGAAGACTTTGTTTGTACATAAGGCAATAGAGTGGTTTTCTTGTGTGATGGCCTGGAGGGCTGCCACAGTGTTTATCAGTAGCTAATCCTGAGTCAGTTAGGGGCACAGAAAACAATGCCACATATCCAACACTTTGCAGGGAAAAAGGCCATGTGCTCATGATCACCAAAGATAGTTCACACTTTCTCACCAGGATTTCTGGGTCTGTATCTTCTGACTTGCCTGCTTCCTGCAGAGGCAGCACTGGAGCAATTAGAGAGGAACCCAAATCACTCTATGACACTATGATTCTATGAAAAGGACTCAGTCCTGCATTGTCTTACTTCTTACAGAATCATAGAATCATCAGATTGTTTGACTTGGAAGGGACCATTAGAAGTCATCTGGTCCGACCTCTGTTCTAATAGGGACACCTACAGCTAGATCAGGTTGCTCAGAGCCCTGTCCAGGCTGACATTGGAAGTCTCCAGGGATGGGGCATCTACCACCTCTCTGAGCAGCCTGTTCCAGTGCCTCACCACCCTTACTGTAAAAAAACTTGTGCCTTACATCCAGTCTAAATCTCCTCTCTTCATTTTGAAATCATTTCCCCTTGTACTGTCACAGCAGACCCTGCTAAAGAGTCTGTCCCTTTCTTTCTTACATCCCCCCCTTAGATATTGAAAGATTGATATCAGGTCTTCCTGGAGCCTTTTATTTTTTAAATAAAGGTTCTCTCTTTTTTTAACACCGTGTGTTATATGTAGAATGTCCTGCTCAAAGAAATGCCCCAGTGTAGACCATTGTAGGATGAAGTCACCAACATCTGGAAGGCATTCTGCCCATGTCTTCTCTTTCCTATCAGGACCGCTACCATTAGTAGATTAATGCAGGGTCATGGTGAAGCTTAAGCTACCAATAGAAGCTACCTTTGGTACTTAGGGACTTGTCTCCTTTGGGCTTCACTGTAAATAAAGCTGGACTAACTCAGCTGCGCCTTGCTGGTTCTAGATAACTCAGAGTGAGCTCTGGGATTCAGGCAGCCACTTTCAGTAAGACATCTCTGTCTGTCGATGGCTGTGCTGAGGAGTAGTAGGGCATGCATATATGGTAGGAGAAGGAGAAATGCAATCCTGGTATATTTGCGGTGTTAACACAAGTGCTTTTAAGCTACACTGCTGCCAGCGCAGGGCCTGGGCCATGGTGCTATACCACCATGGGCCATGGGATACTCCTTGAGATATGCTCACTCAGTGATAATGAGCACTTTCTAAATAATGACCAGACAGGGTTTGGGTAATAGCAGAGTCCCAGGCCAGGAAATTTTCCCTAATGCGCAGCAGAAATATGGCATCCTCTTTTGGGGTGGATGGGAGCAGGAGAAGCTCTGTCTTCTTGCCCTCATGGCCAGACAACAAATTTATTTTGTATTGAAATATGTTAAGATCTTTGAGCACTGTAACATATATCGAATGTTTGAGTATGGAAGCATTGGTCTTCTGTGATGGAGAGTGGATAGAGTTTCCCTCAGCTCATCTTGAGTTGTTGATTTCTGTTGCCTTTAACAGCATAGCCATCAAATCTGTAACTTATGTATATCACATCATTAACAGTGTCTTCTGAATGAATTCAGGTTTTCAGTGAACTGTGAAGTCTAATCTGAAATGTTGCTAGGATGAGAAGTCAAGTGAAATACAGAAACTCAGGGCACCTCACAGCCAAAGCCAAGACCGTGACCTATTATATATAAAGGTTCATCACTGCTTATTAAGCCAAAGCTATCTTTGACCTCTCCAGAAAAGGCAAGCTAAGGCAAGCTGCCTTTTCTGTCTCCTTTTCTTTCTCTCCAGTTACTCTCTGTGAGCCTTGTCAAGATTAACCTCAGTTCATCTGAATGTCTGTGCAACCTCAAATTGAGTTTTGGAGGCTAGCAGAGATAACAGGAGACATTGCTGTTTCATTGTGCCTTGGTCATTAGGGATATGGCTTAGTTTGTGGAGTCCTATGATGCACATTTAGCTTTGTTTCACTGCTATCAGCAAAAGCAGCAGGAGGGTGGTCACAGAACAAAACAGCTAGCTACATTCTGTGCTCATTTACATTGATCTAAATCCAGATTAATTTCACTTTAATGAATGAGCAACTAAGCAAAAGAGTTGGCCTATCACCACACTTAGCACTAATTAGTATTTTTCTTACCACTGCCTGCAGAAAAGCCAATCTGTTTTGTATTCCGAGCTGAAAAAAACACCCTCTGATTTGCAGTAATTTTCATCACCAGCATGTATGTCATTCCTCTGGGCTTCCACAGCTGCTTAGAAAATCCTGTTGGGGGACAAAATAATGTAGCCAGGCTGCTGGTGGTAAGGAAGTGCAGTGCAGGGAAAGTTACACATGCTGTCTGCCATGGGGACTTCCTGGAATTTGTGCTGGCTGATGCTTGCTTGTGTCTGTTTTTGTGATAGCTGTTTTCCATGCAAACAGGCTGGTTTTTGTGAAATACCAGTGTGGACCTGTGTGAGTGGCAGCTGTGCTGAGCAGTCAGAGTAGCCTTGCCTTTGTTGCAGGAGTTAGTGCCCGCTTTCTGTTATTCAGAGCCGCAATTAAAGGAGGGGGAGTTGTGGCTATTAGTTGTGCTCAGTGGGGCAGAGCACAATGATGTCTGCTCAGCATGCGAGGGAACCCCTGGCTACTTCAGACAGCTGAAGCTTCCAAAAGACCCAGGCGGAAGCAGGGAGGGGGAAGAGGACAAAGCTCTGGGTGCCATCGCCAGGCAGGGACGCTTTGGACTCCACATGTTGAAGGCAGTCCTGCGCTCCAGAGGAGATGTGGGGCAGTGCGTGGGAATGGCACCGGTGCCAACAAGCTCTGGCAGTGAGGTCTTTGTTCACCCATGGTGTTCACTGAACTGATGGCTCCTGTGTCCAGCACTCTGATATAGGAGGTGGCAGAGAGCCAGATGCTCCACACTGGGACTTGCAGGATATGTTTTGGAGTTATTAGAAGTTTTGTAAAACATGGATTAACTTCCTTAGCTCTCTTTTTCCATCTCCTTCACTTCTCTCTTATGTATCTTGCATAATTTTTATAATGAACTTATACTTTCTGCCACTTTATGTTTTAGACTGCTCCAGCTAATGGTAATTATACAGAATAGTTATAATCTTATGAGAAAGTGATGAATGAAGAGCTTTAATATGTCTGGTCATAATCCCATAGCAGTCTCTACCACTGTTAATTCCATGTCTATTCACACACAAAATCCCAGTGCCCTGCTACACTTCTGCAAACACAATCTCATCCTCCTGTGATACTTGTCCAGAAATGGTTTTTTCTTTAGGCCAGCATAAAAAATCTGATCCCCAAGGCCTCTGTAAGGTAAGTCAGGTAAACATGCAAAAACATTCACCATATTCAGCTAAGGCTCAACTCTCTCTTTAAAAGGGGAAGCAGCTAGCCTCCAAAAAGTAGCTGGTATTTCCTTAAGCATTGTAGTTCCTACAACAGCATTACTTCTCTTCCAGTTCCCCCTCTACATCAGTAACACATAACTGCAAGCCAAACCTCACTGAACAGAAAACTTCCCTAGTAATTAAACATGCAGTAGTATTTTTGCATAGCCCGTCTGGGACAGATGCTGTGATTCAGTCCTCTGCACACACATCATGCACACACACACACACCCTTTCCCCATTGCTTCTGGCTCTCATGAGGGACTGGGAATGAACCATAGGGAGCTATCTGTAGATTTGCTTTCCTCTTGTGCTCCCTGATAAAATTAATGGCTGATTGCCCCATTAATCTCTAGCAGTTCTGAGGAGTTGTAGTTGTACCCTATTTGTGTGCAGAGACAAGTGAACAATCCAGCCAAGCTCTGTCCCTTCTCCTCCCTGTTTTTGTTTTGCTATGTGCCCAATACACTGTGTAAAGCATAGGAGATAACTGCTAAATTCTTACCAGGAGCTCAAAAAATTACTTTTTTAGGTGATGACTTCACTAGCGCTAATTTGTCTGTATCTTAATGCAGAGGAAGGAGTCCTATCTGGAAAAACTCTCGCTAAATCTACTTTCCATCTGGTATTGGAGAGAAGTATGCAGTAGGAGCAATGTCTGGAAGTTGTCCTTCAGGACTAATCAGAGGCTCTTGAGCTGAAATGCTGTGCTTCCGCCTGCAATTTGTATTATATTTCTTATCGAAACATCAATTTCAATTCTTTCTTTCCTAATGGGCACCGGATAAAATTATCTGCCTCCCACACTATATAGCCCTATGTGCATGAGCTTGTGGACATTGCATTGTGTGGGAAAGGAAATCATTCAGAACCATTTGGGGGACCTTTTAATTAAATACCTGTCATAGAGAGAATGCTAATTCATCAAGACAGAAAATTCCTGGGAAAAGACATATTATACAAGTTTTTGTTGATAAAGAGGAATTGGAAAAAAAAGTTCTGAAGTTATTAAAATGCTTTATTTTGACCATCTTTTTCAAATTAAGGAAGTGCCATTTTTGGTTCAAAAAGTCAGTTACTTAAAACATGAAAAAAAAAAAGTTCCTGTTCAGACAGATGGCATGTTCAGCTCTCGGGAGAGGAAGTACCAGATAAGTGCTGTCACACTGGGGATGTAGATGGAGTCACCCATTCGCCCATGCAGTGGTGTACTTTTTGTGGCTATGTAGCTGCAACTTTTATAGCATGGGTTCTTCCTGGCATATCTTTGTGGAGGCCTAGTTTGTATTTCTGCTGATCAGCTAGCAGAAAAGCAGCAGTTTGATTCCATTTACACAGGTAAGATAACACATGGGTATTGCACAGTGCATCAGCCCTGTGTTATGGCACAGGGCATGATAAACAGGAGCTTTCCTAGAAGAGACAGGCTCTTAGTGGGGAGTGGAGAACTTAGTATCAAAAAATGGCAGGTCTGCAGCTGCTGGTGGATATTCGTGTGCTTTTTGTGTCTTAAATTGTTTCCATTTTGCTCTGAGATGAATCTTTCCCCTCCTCCCTTTATGCAGTTGTCTTATTTGAAGAAGTTTAATTTCAGACCTCTTATATCTCCTTAACAAAATGAGTAATTGCCATTTCTGTACAGAGAAAACTTCGTAATAGGGAAAGGGGAGAAGTGTTCTTGACCAATGTGTGCACCTGGCTCAAGAAACAGAGTTCAGCTTGTGCCTACTTTGATTTCTGGCCCCCAAAAGCTTGCCATCTAGGCTCCAGTTGCAACATCCTCTGTGTAGCTAGGAAGAGAGAGGGCAGATATCATCAAAACCACTTCCAATTTGTTTTCCTTTCAGCTGCTTTTAGGCTTGAGAAGAGAGATTCCTGCAAGTGCCTGTGGAAGTGAAGTGCCCAGGTCTCACACAAGCCACTTTTAGAAAGTATGGACATGGTGGCATGTATGAGTATAGTCAGGTGGATAAGGCTGTTTAGATAAGGAGAATATCGGTCTGAAGTTATCTTTCAAAATATGTGTCAGGAATTTCAGCCTGATGTGTGTGAGAGCTGTAAAACCCAGATCTGAAGGTCTTTAAATTAGTGAAGATGTTGAACATTGATACCAATCACCCTTTTCAACTCAAGGAAGCATGTAAGAAAGCAGCCACTGGGCTTGATCCTGCATTCTTCAGTCAGTTTTATTAATGTCTCTGTAGCATAGAAGGAAAAAGATCCAGGGATTTTGCTGAGCTCTGAAGGCCA
Organism: Pavo muticus; assembly: GCA_016647715.1. Classification (NCBI taxonomy): domain Eukaryota; kingdom Metazoa; phylum Chordata; class Aves; order Galliformes; family Phasianidae; genus Pavo; species Pavo muticus. The sequence continues at coordinate 1,094,337 of JACDJE010000151.1, forward strand.
GCAGCTTGTGGTCGTACCCAGTCTAGGGTAAGGCTTTGTTTCCTCATCAGTCACTTCATCCCTATGCTGTTTCAAGGGGTAGCCCTGAGGTTTCTCCCCACAAGGGCTGTCCAAGGAGATGTTTTGCTCTTACAGGATGTTTTCTGAAGAGCTTTGTCACTGAAGAAGTGGCTACATTCTGTAGCTGGCCAAAAGCCTTTCAGTTGCTTCCTGCTACACTCTGCCTGTAGGTGGCCAGATCAGGGTCTTGCTCCCCACAGGCCCAGTTCACTTAGTGGAAGGATGTGGGCTACAGGCTAGAAAATCACTGAGTTTTAAGGGGAAAGAGAAGAAATGTCAACTGTTAACTTTATTGCACAAAGTCCCACAGCTAGAAGCTGCTTTGGCATAACAGCAGCTTCCCAGCAGGAAAAAAGTCCCATGGAATTTGTGGCTTTTGATTGAGGCTAGGTTCAAAATGGCATACTGGAAAGCATTCAAGTGAGTTCATGCGTGGCCCATGTAGCCATTTTCCCTTCTTCTAAAGAAAGCTGAAAGCTGGGCTACAGTGGAGCCCTGGAGAAATGGGACAGTGAGGCCTGAAGACTGTAGCTTGGGCTGAAACGTGTGTGAACAGCACGCTGGAGCCAGGGATATTGAATGTATTGCTGGGGAGGATGGAGAGAGACTATGTTTTCTTGTGGTTGAAGCCATGGCATCCACCAGGTGCACCGACCCCTCATGCCAGGATAGTAATTTATCCTTCCTTCATCTAAGAGGGAACTAAAGTCACTTATTTGTCTTCAAAAACCCTTTATATCATAAAGGTGGTACAATTCCTTACAAAACAGAAACTCTTAACCAGAGTCAAGCCTTGTATTTTTATGGAAATTTTCTGGCTTTGCTCTTACGATATAATTATACTGCTGAAGATTTGAGTTCTGAGCCGCTGTTACAGTATACCAAAAAATACCCGCATGGAATATGATACTGTTCAATCTACAGTTGTATAATTACACCAGAAAAGTAACACTAGTCAGAGTCCCTTTTAAACATATCTTTAAGCTATCTCTCTCTCTTAAAAGATATTTGAATACAAACTAGTGTACATTTATTGATCAACTGCAAAGGCACCAGCTTTGAACCAAGTTGCTTCTAATTAACTTGGTCTTGGAAACACTTCGAGGTAATAGAATGTCACACTTGGATTTCTCTTTATTATTCTGGAGAAGTTTTCATAGAAGTTTAACAAATAAAGTTTTTGGTCTTCTCGGGATTTGCTTTTCAAAATCAATTATAAACCCTATCTTGGGGCCTCACTGTTTGGCCAGTGCTTGCATTAGGAACCTCTGTACTCTTGTCTCTTTGTAATAGCACACACGAGGATAATGGATGGATGGGTTTGTATCTCTAGCTGGCCGCAGGAGCTGACGGCTTCAGCAGATCTATAGATGTACTGCTCCATTGGGTTCGTTTAGGGAATGTGCCTTTCATGAGTGCTGAGTGCAAGTGAGATTGATAAGATTTTATAGTAGAAATATTGTAATGTTCCTGTTCTGGGAGGAATTCCTGTTCTTCAGTGTACCCAAGTTTTGCACCGAGTTTATTTTAAATCTCAGTTGTTTCAATTACAGAACGAACAGAATTGCTGTGTGCTTGGAAAAACGAATGAAATGAAAACATCTTCTCTGTCCTGTCAAAAGCATTTTACAACATTTGAGCCTATCCTAAAAGCAGCCATTGCAATAGGAGATTTAGTTGGTTTTTTTTTCTACTTCTGTTGCCGTCTCCCTGTTGTGAGATCTGCTGATGTTTCCATATTACTTGTTTAATAGTGCAGGAAAAAAGATAAGAGAGATGCATCCATGTTAGCAGACATTCTTCTCCTGTTTCTACAATCGATACTTGCACATGTAGTATTGATTCCCATAAGTTTTAAAAATATAAAGTGCAAATGTTTCAGCTCAGCTCTTCTGAAGGACCACGTAGGTCATATTTGTTACCTTGATGGGCATATTATAATTAACCTGTATTAAGATGCAAGGCATTTAAGAAAAAGATGAGGATGCTCTAATAGTGGTCAAGCTCTTCTCCTGTGTGGGTCCCAAAACATTGCTGTGGCAGAGCTATGGTGTGTGGTAGAACATATTTAAGCCTCCTCTCGCTACCATTTGTAGACTCCATAGGCATAGTCCACAGGCTCCTTTGTAGTTTTGTTTATTGTGTTTGAATTATAAGCAAATTATAATGGTAATAGATTTCATGGTGAAAACTAGCATAAATTAATCTGCATTTTAATTTTATTTTGTAATTCAATACAAATATATGTAATATATAGAATTATTATCATAGAATCATGGGATGGCCTGGGTTGAAAAGGACCACAATGATCATCTAGTTTCAACCCCCCTGCCATGTGCAGGGTTGCCAAAAACTAGACCAGGCTGCTCAGAGCCACATCCAGCCTGGCCTTGAATGCCTCCAGGGATGGGGCATCCACAACCTCCTTGGGCAACCTGTTCCAGTTTGTCACCACCCTCTGTATGAAAAACTTCCTCCTAATATCTAATCTGAACCTCCCCTGTCTTAGGTTAAACTATTCCCCTTTGTCCTATCATTCTCCACCCATGTAAACAGTTGTTAATGACATGACATGATCCATCTGTGCTCAGAGTAGCCATGGGGATGAACTCCAATTCAACACTGTACTGTCATCCCATTGTGTGCTTTGTAGGTCATCATCAGTATATCTGCTAAGGCAATGATCAACGACTCAGGAAACCCTCTGGTTCTTTGGGTTCAAGCATGTTTTCATAGAATCATATAAGCATAGAATGGCTTGGCTTGGAAGTTAACCTCAAAGATCATCTAGTTCCAAACCCCCTTAAAACAAACGAGCCAACTGCTAAATCAAGCATTAGATCCTGTTATTAGATCCTGTTGCCTAGGACCTCTTCCAACCTGGCTTTGAACACCTCCAGGGATTCTGCAAGGTGAAGCATTGCCTCTTGCCCCAGATAGGTGAACCAGAGAGAAAGGGGTGGACTCGTGGCCCAGAGCAGCAATCAGCTCACAGTCTGGGCGGAAAGTGCTGCTGCTGCTAATTGCTTTCTCAGAACCTTGTGCTGTTTGCCGACAAGTTCCTTGGCACACAGTCTGTTTGTTTGTTTAGGGGCAGACACAAGCAAATGAGCCTGAAAGTGCTGAGGCCTGATGCTATATTCATAGCTCCCATAGTGCCATTTATTCCTGTGGGAGCATGTGCAAATTAATTCTGGAGGCTGCTCACTTAAATGGTACTAATTACATCAGTCCTCTTGACAATATGTGTCTGCTGTCAGCCATCCAACAAGTTACTTGCATTTGTGTGGGCATCTTAGAGAGGGAAAGGCTATCAGAATCATAGAATCATAGAATCATAGAATCACAAGGTTGAAAACGACCTGCAAGATCGTCTAGTCCAACCGTCCTCCCATTACCATTGCTACCACAAACTACTAAACCATATCTTGTAACTCCTCATCCAGACGCCTCTTGAACACTGCCAATGTTGGCGACTCCACCACCTCCCTGGGCAGGCCATTCCGGTGCCCGACCACTCTCTGAGAGAAAAAGTTTTTCCTTATGTCTAACCTAAACCTCCTCTGGTACATCTTGAGGCCATTTTCTCGGGTCCTGTTTGTTGCCTGGGAGAAGAGGCCTAACCCCTCCTCATCACAGCCTCCCTTCAGGAAGTTGTAAAGTGCAATGAGGTCTCCCCTGAGCCTCCTCTTCTCCAAACTAAACAATCCCAGCTCCCTCAGCCGCTCTTCATAAGACTTGTGCTCCAGACCCCTCAACAGTTTTGTTGCCCTTCTCTGGACATGCTCCAGGACCTCAATGTCTTTCTTGTAGTGAGGAGCCCAAAACTGAACACAGTACTCGAGGTGTGGCCTCACCAGTGCTGTGTACAGGGGGATGATCACCTCCCTGCTCCTGCTGGCCACACTATTTCTAAAGCAGGCCAGGATGTCGTTGGCCCTCTTGGCCACCTGGGCACACTGTTGGCTCATGTTCAGCTGAGCATCAATCAACACCACCAGGTCCCTTTCCTCTTCACAATCATCCAGTCACTCATCCCCAAGCCTATAGCGCTGCATGGGGTTATTGTGGCCAAAGTGCAGGACCTGGCACTTGGCCTTGTTGAATCTCATCCCATTCACCTCAGCCCAGTGATCCAGCTAATCTAGATCCCTCTGAAGGGCCTCCCTACCCTCAGGCAAAAGGGAGTCCTACATGTAGATATCTCTTGGAAAGACAAGTGCTCACTAAGGTTCAGGAGCTCCGCTAAGAACTTTTGGTGGAGATTTGGTGATAGCCTAATGATTAGATTATGAGATCAACCTGGAGATGGGCTATAGGGCTGTTCAGTGTACACTGTGTTGTTGGCGTGCAGTTGTCACTCTGTGTTTGTTTAGGTATGAGTACCAGTAGCAGCATGGTCCCTTTTTGAGTCAAGATCATGAGCATGGCACAGATAAAAATTAGAAATAGAGAAAAGTAGTGGACTGTGTCAAAAAGAGAAAAGGGAGACTCTTACATGCAAGCTGTTAGGGACGTAAGTACATGGCATGGCATGGCACATTGTTGGAAAAACAGTATTTTTCACATTTATAGGCATGATGAAGGTGTAGATGATACAAGGCAGAAGGTAAATCATGACAGCATAATTTTAACTTTTTTTCTTTTTTTCACCAGGTTCAGAAGCACTTCAAGCATTTACAAATTAAAGAACTCCCCCCACTTCCTCTTTCCTGACTTAAATAGGATGCAGCACTTTTTGGCTCTGCAGTCAGCCCCTTCCTACTTTGTTCTGTGAAATGAATGCATGTAAAATTCATTTCACATGCATGGTGACCTGTGACCATAAAATGAATACAGCGTTTTTTTTTGTTTTTTTTTTTTGCCCAAGCGGCACCTTTTGATCTTTATTACAGAGCTCTTAGCAAAGGATGATATTTACAGGCTGTATCTGAGCTAGAAACAGTAAATGTGGCCGGAAGCATTCCTGGGCAATGTTATGCACTCATGTGTGCTGGTAAACTTTGAGAATGGTGTCTGGCATGTTTTGGCCCAGGCTAGTTAATGCTCTGCCTGGACATTTGTAGGGCCCAGATGGGTGTTCATAACAAGCCAAGGAGTGTTCGTGGTCAGCAGAGGCCTGAGTTTGGTGGCAAAGAACTTTTGTTAACATAGATGTAAATATGAACATATGTCAGATCCAGGGAATACACCCAACCATGCAAATATTGTGTGTATGTATGTGAATGTAACTGTGGTGTCTTTGATAGGTATCCAGCTTGAAAACCACGTGTCCTTATGTTTCCCCTCTAATAGTAGGAAGAGACCAGCTTTTTCAGGGATAAATCAATTCATCTACATTGAGTTTCTTCTGAGTTGCCCTCTGAAGGAACTGTGCTTCTCAGTACCTATAGAAACAAACAAATCAAGAGCATCTTCTTGCCTGGGACCTTGAGTGTGTGTGGTGTGTATACCTAGTTCTAAGGTTCTAATACCTAGTAATAGCTTTGCTTTCCCTCTGTGTGAGCTGTGGCAGCTACTGAATAGTGCAGGGCACTAAATGTGTGGTTGTTCATGGGAACCCGTTTTCTGACCATAGGGCCATTGCTCCAAAGGGAGGGAGCAATGGCTCCGTGAATGCAGACATTTGCACTCCCACTGCACTCACTTGGGATCCAGTCAGCAACCAGGGAAGAGTGGAGCTGGGTGCTGGTGCGTATTTAGAATAGACTCATAGACTCATAGGATCATTAAGGTTGTAAGAGACTACTAAGATCATCTAGTCCAACCACCAACCCATCGCCACCATAATAAGGAGAAAAGTAGCAGTGCCACTGCCTTGTGATGTTACAAGGAGCAGGGTGGGCTGTTTGCTCAATCTATATGTGCTCTTCCCATTTCATCATAGCACCCATCACTGTGGTGGGTCTTTTGTGTGCAAATGTGGAAACCTCAGCCTGAATCAATGTAGGCACCATTCAAACAGGAAAAGGTAAAATCCACCTTGGCTACAGGGGTGATTTTCTCAGCATTAATGGAAGTCAGACCTCACAGTGTACTAAATAAAGCTTGATTTCAGGAAAAAAAGTGAAAATTACGTTAGGAATTAAACTGCAAGGTGGAATCATATAATTGCTGTGATGCTCTGTTTTACCTACGCATTGCTACAAATTATAATGTTAGTATAGAAGCAATTGCAGTATCATTACACTGTCAGTGCAGCCACAGTAGATGAAAGATGTGCCAGGTTTTTTTCCTGATGAATTTATTTTCAAGGGTGGGTGGCACTTTCAGGATCACTTCATTTGCTGAGAAAGAACATCTGACAATGAATATTTTCAAAAAGTGTTTAATGCATAGGGGCAGAGCGTGGAGGCATACTTTTAAAAGAAAATGTATTTTTAGAAGAGTACAAAAAAAGAGAAAGCCTGAATTTTGAGGCTTCATAATAGTCCATGCAGAATGTTTGATAGCAGAAAAAGAAGAACAAATAAAAGGAATGCTATATATTGGAGCCATTTTCATTATCAAGTGTCTGCAGGGAGTTAAGTGTTCCAGAGGAACTGCTACACAGCATACCTTCTGAGTAGCTGAAGAGCAGAGCTAATGGCATCTGGGAAAGATCCACTGAAAACTGGTTTCATGAAATCTTCTTAACCTTAAGAAGAATTTTCTCACCAGGCCCTTCTACTTTAATTTTAATGTTTGATGGGAAAAAAAAAAAAAATTCACTGTGGAAAAAAATAACAATATTAACTACGAAAAAAAAAAAAGGAAAAATAAATGAAGCTTGTTCTATACAGCTTGCAAGGTTATTGTGTAGCTCTGAAAAGCACATCAGGTCCAGAATTCATCTTTGGACACAGTTATTCTTCACAACTATTTTGAATTCAGGGCTAAATTTTTGGGAGACAGCTTTTAATGAGGCCTGGTTTGCCAGACCATTTCCTTAGCCATAGGTAGAATTTGCGATGGGGTAAAGATCTCTGTCAGAGGATAAGACAGTTCAAATGTTTAGGTCAGGAATATGCTTTTTAAGAGAAAACAGGAATGTTCTATTGCAGAAAAGGAAAAAAATGATAGTAGATACAGAGAATAGCTGAAAGTCTGGTAGTGCATTGGATTCTGCTGAAATTCTGGAATCCCAAAGTTCTTGGTTTGGAAAAATAGCAAAATGTGGTAATAAATAATGCTTGCTTTAACCTTGTGTTTCTCTTCTCACCTCTGCTTTATTCTTGTGTAACTTGACAGCTACATGTGTTCAGCATTCACTATACACAAGTCCCTGGAGAAGCCCTTGGCAGCTGAGGACTTATTCTTGAAAGAATAAAACTGAAATTGAATAAACTGTTTAAAAAGAGTCCTAAGGATAAAGGGATAAAGCGCTGGCAACTAAGGATTGTGTTTAGTACTTTGTATGGAGGACTTCTCCATAGAGAACCCTGAGGAATGGTAGGACCGCACCACTCTTAGCTGGGGATCACTGATAACAGACCCATGTTAAAGCCATGATGTGGCTTTAACCAAGCTTTCCAAGGGGTGGAGTTACCTTCAAAAGAATGTTGGATTTCTCAGCAGAGGGAGAAGAGGACCTCATGGCTTAGTCTAGTGGTAGAAAAGGGTAATGTCAGAAAGGAAAAATGGCCTTATATCAAAATGGCCTCTGTCTTGATTCAGCTTTAAAGGGAGAGCTTGATAGATGTAATAACTCAATCAGAGTGCAAAATAATTTCTCCATTCCTATGTTTATGGACTCTAAATGAGTCTTGTGTAGAACAAATTCTCTTTCCCCTTCCCTCCCTTCTTCCCTTCCTCCCTTCCTTCCTTCCTTCCTTCCTTCCTTCCTTCCTTCCTTCCTTCCTTCCTTCCTTCCTTCCTTCCTTCCTTCCTTCCTTCCTTCCTTCCTTCCTTCCTTCCTTCCTTCCTTCCTTCCTTCCTTCCTTCCTTCCTTCCTTCCTTCCTTCCTTCCTTCCTTCCTTCCTTCCTTCTCATCACCTTCTCGTCAGCCTTTCTCTCATCAGTCTCTCTCATCACTTTTACTTTCTCTTTGCTCTATTCTCTCTTGCTTTTCCCTTCTTCTGCCCCTTTTCCTTCACTTTCCTTTAAAAACACTTGGAGGCAAAGAGAACTGAAGTATCAGATCATTCACATTATTCTTTTCTAAAATTTTAGCACTATTATTACAGTTTTTCATCAATATGTTATTAATGCTAATTTAGTGCTAGTGTAAGTTCCTGATTTGACAGGCTCTGCTGACATGTGTTTTACAGTGAGTATATTCTGCAAGATGTACTGCCTCTTTTAATTTTAAAATGTTCGACAGCTTTGGGATTTTTTCTTAGAGAGAAGGCTATAGGGTGATATGTAAAACTGAGGTTTAAATCACTCATTATCATAAAAAATCTCAGTATGATTTGCTTAAATAAAAAAAATGTTACCTTCACTTATAGAAAACTACATTGTGCTTCCTTGAACCAAGAAGCTCAGATGTACGAAGTCAGCATGTCCAGTGATTAGCAGGATTCAGAGGAAGAAATCACCATCACAATAAGTAGGACAGAGAGCCTCATTTCCTTAAGGTTCTTAAGGATTTTTATGATAGGGTTGCTTCACCTAAATTTAAATGACATAAAATAAAGCATCCAGTGCAAAAGAGATGTGTGTCTGCCTATATTCAGTGCAGAGAAGGATATCTCCAAAGAGTGGTGCATCTCATCTTAAATCTGATTTTCAAGTGCTGAGATAGTTCAGATTAGGTAAAAGCTTTTCAGTGCCCAATGTATTGAACCATTTCTTGGTGCTTTCGCTTTGAAATGAAGCACTGTAAAGGTCATAATCAGTCTGGGATGAGGGCATCTCCTGGGAGAGTATTCTTGGTAGAAGAACAAAGCTTCTATGGGTAATTTTAATGTTTCTCACTAGGTTCCATCTCAAATACACAACTCAGAAGTTCTCTCTCTTTTTTAGTGTAGAGGAAATCTAGGGAGAGTAGTCTTTCTACCCTAGAGCTAAACTTTGTGAATACTTGTCCCAACTCTTATTTCATGAAAAACAATAGTACTCTATCAGGTGCACTGTTACTGTAAGATGTGTGAGCACCTTTTGAAAGGAAATGACTGAACACTTTTTTGAAGGATATACAAAATCCATTTATCTTTGAGATTCGATTGTCACTACAAGCACAACATTTTTTTTTTTTCTCAGTATTTTCTGTTATTGTTGTATATTTAAGCCACTCCTGTAGCAGGCACCTACTAATCTAATATGTTCCAGAGAACATTGTAGAATGGAGTAAGAGAGGACAGGGATGAGGGTGGAAAAACAGAATCTTGGATGTGGGATGCTCATCTCCTGTCAACTCTGTGTGCCTGTGGATTTCTGTAAAGATAACCAGCATGCCTGGAACACAGAAGGTATGAAAGCATCATCCTTGGGTCAGCGCCAAGTCATGTGTGAGACTGATTCAGGTTTTCTCTTTTCTGAGTGATCAGGGATCCACAAAGAGTTCTGAAAAAAAGAATGTGAAAAAGGAAGCTAGAGAAAATCAAGTGTTTATTCTACATTGAGCAAGTTAGCTGTTGAGGAATCTGTCTATAGTGGAAGGAAACAGTCTACAGTTATCCCAACAAAACATAGAGTCCTCACTGGCAAGTGTGGACTATTAGAGCATAACAACATCATGAGAGAAGAAAGATAACTGGGAAAACATTTAGCTGCCAAGTGTAACACTAACTATAAGCCTTTGAAATGGTGATAATGTATTACTATTCAAAAATGAAAAGTTATACTTAAGTATATGCATATGCATAAATGGTTTGCTTAATCTCCTTAAAAAAAAACAAACAAACAATCAAACAAACAAACAAACAAACAAACAAAAAACAACCAAAAGCACTAATATAGAAACCAGTGAAGAAAATATTTAAGAATGGGAATTATTATGTATCTATTCAGGGATTATTGTTTTATGGGAAAGAGGTCATCTCTAACACAATTTCTTTCTTTCTGTGAGAAGTTACAGTTTGGCTGATAGAGTAACTACCCAGATACAATGCATTTCTTCCTAGGTATTGTTACAGCATACTGAATGACATTTGCTTTAAAAAGTAACGGTGGATTAAGAACTGACTGATCTCATGTAGCAGATATCAGTGGAAAGTCATCATTCCTAGATTAACTGTAAAAGGAATATATCGATATCTTGACGTTCTTCCAAATTTCCATGAGCTGCATGGTCATAAGTGTAAAATATTTGATGATAGAATTTACAGATAGAACAAAGGATTGGTGGAATAATGCATAAGGTGAAGTAATTTTAAAGTAATTTTAAACAAAATACATAAGTAACAAGGTAGTCGCAGTACAGAAGTCATTATTCTTTCTGCCTTTGGTGCTGGATCTCATTGCTGCAAAGCTTCTGAGAAGTTCTCAAAGCACCATAAGGGTTAGCTCAAAGTTTGGCCTGGCAATAGCAGAAAGAATGGGTATAAGCACTCTTCTTTTGGTGTTAAAATATTCACCTTTATTGGGCATCTTGTTGAAAGACTTCAAGGGAAGGGAAGGGCTTTTGTCCTCTCTTTTCCCTCTGCGCATCCTTGGATATAGTGCCGGGACATGGTTTAAGTTGTGACCAATTGATGTACTTTCAGTCTGGCACACTCCTCCTTTGGATGAAAGGATCTGCTAAGTTAGATAAAAAAGCACTAATCTTTTATATGCTTATGTGAATTATTCTGTAGCTGGAAAACAAGCATTACAGTCATTTTCTTTCTGTTGTGGGCTGTTTCTTATACATTAGGAGCAGACAGGAAAGGAGCACAAGACACTTGTAAATGAAGGCCAAAGTGAGGCTACAATTCTTTAAGAGGTAATAAGAGATATAAAGGACAAAGTTGCAAGAAGAGATTATTTTATTGACATGGGTATTTCCTTCTTTTGTGGCAAGACAGTTCTGTACCAAGGCCAGGCATATGGGTTTGCTTTATAGTCTTGGTTCAAACATATCAGCTAAAGCCAGGAAGATTTTGCTAGTCCAAACTTACTTCCTTGCTAGGAAGCCATAGACCTGTTGAGGGACTTGTAATGTCATTAAAGATTGGAATGATAATTTATACATCTACAATTGATCAACATTAGTTCCTGATTTCATGAAGAGGTACCCATCTGTGTTTGAACTTGTTTTATTCTTCTTTTTATATCTCTCAGGAGTCCTGGACAGTGTGCGTGAATGGCATTTTAGTGATTTTAGTCATGCTTTCTGTTTATTTATTCTTTATTTAGGAGAATTTTGCTCAGATTGATTTCTTTCTCTGCTTATTTTACTGTATAGTGGTACCTCTTCCATTTCTAAGACTGGGTCTAAGACTGGCTGCATATAGCAATTGACTCAGTGCCTATAGCCAAAAGAGCATTTCTTGGAAAAATAATAATAAATAAATAAATCCAAAACATCAATACAGCATAGGACTTTTGATACTTCTAAGCAAATCTTTTATCAGTACAGCTTGGGTATGAAAGGGAAAAGAAGTGGCTTAACTTTGGCTCTTGCAAGTCTTAACACTTTCAATTTTTAAAGTTTTCCTATCGGAGTAGAGCTTCCCTATTATGTTGAGAAGTTGTACAGACCTCTTAGAAGGAGAAAGAACCAGATGTTTTCACCTGATAATGTGAAGACATCTACAGGCTTGAATGAAATATATTGGCTTTCAAACCACCAGGCACCTGGGAGCATTAGAGACTTCTAGTTAAAACGTACATGAGGTGACTCTGTGCATCAATCCATATTGGTTTGACAGGACAAGAGGTAATGGCTTTAAGTTGTGCCAGGGGAGGTTCAGGTTGGATATTAGGAAAAAATTATTCTCAGAAAGAGTGGTGAAGAATTGGAAGAGGCTGCCCAGGGAAGTGGTGGAGTCACCATCCCTGGAGGTGTTCAAAAAGAGGGTAGATATGGCACTGAGGGACATGACTGAGTTGGCACAGTGGGAATAGGCTGATGGCTGGACTAGATGATCTTAGTGGTCTTTTCCAACCTTAATGATTCTATAATTCTGTAGTTCCTAATGTGATACTTAATCTTCCTCTTGGGCCTCCAGACCTAGAAGGACATAGATCTGTTATAACAGGTCCAGACAATGGCCATGAACATGATCAGAGGGCTGGAGCACTTCTACTATGAAGAAAGGCTGAGCCTACTGGGCTTGTTCAGCCTGGAGAAGAGAAGACTCTGGATATACCTTACTGTGGCTTTCCTATTCATAAAAGAGGCCTACAAGAAAGATGAGGAGACACTCTATACCAGACTATATAGTCTGGATAGGATAAGATGTAACAGTTTTAAATGAAAAGAAAAAGATAGGTTTAGATTATATATAAGGAATAAACTCTTCATTATGAGGGTGGTGAGGAGCTGGAACAGGCTGCCTAGAGAACTTGTGGATATTTCATCCCTACTGTTCAAGGCTTGGTTAGTTAGGGTCCTGGGCCACCTAATTTAATGGTTGACAACCCTGCCACTGGAGGACAGGGTCTTTACACCCCTTTCCAACCCAAGCCATTCTATGATTCTGTGTGGAGAAAAAGGTGACTCCTCTGCATCATATCTCTAGAAGCAGCAGCCCTGAAGATAGTCCAGTAAAAATCTGATTGTATGATTCTACTTGGCAAAGATATGTAAGCTTGCTTGTGATTATCTCAAAACTCCAATAGGAGTATGACTGAGGTACTCTAAATGTATTGACAGACTCCTTGCCTAAGTGAACTATTCAGCACCAGACCCTTATTTGAGTGAAGGCACTTTGGTACTACTGTGTGGATACAAAATTGCCCCAGTTCTAAATGCCCTGAGTAACATATACTAGTAGGACTAACTGCTCTCTGGCCTGACTTGCTACTGCATCAAAGGAGTGAGTGGTTATATTCAACTGCTTTTGATTTCTGCATTGGCTTTTGGGGCTTTTGGCAATGGATTTTACAGTCCCCTTTCCTCTGAGCTTAGAGTACCTCAGCTGCAGCTGATAATCTGGTCTGTAAATTCATCAGTGCAATGGAACAGGAAAAATATCTGATTTCATTGCTAGGCCTAACATAGAATATGGAATATCATATTTTTTTATTGAGAGTCAGGAAGTGGGAGGAGAACTACAGCCTGCTGGCAGCATACTCAGAAAAGTCATTCTTATAGCACAATTTCAGATGTAGCTTCAAACACAGTTCAAAGTGGACCTGCTGTAGGAAGTCTTCAGAGAGCCCCTAAGTTAAGGGTTCATTTCTGTTGTCTCATTAACTGATTCCTTAAGCTATCTGACCTCACTAATTACAAGTGTGCAATTATCTATTGATCTGGTAAAACAAAGCATAAATAAATGCTACTTCAGTGGTATGGCAGGAAAGAGGAGAATAGGCAGACAGATCTCTTCAGAAAAGTGTATGGTGTTGACACTGATTGGAAGTATGAGAAATGACTTCTTATTTTCACAGTCTTCTTTGAAACCCTTCTGTTGGTCTAAATATTCTTCAAAGTTTTGCTCATACTTAATGATGCTTTCTGCTTGAACAGACTCAAGGAACACAGACACGTAAACAGTCATGGCCCTAGAAGAGGACAGGGGAACCAAGCACAGTTCAATAAGATATAAGAGACTGGGCTTCACTTTGTCTCTGATTCTAGTTAGCTATGGGACCATTGTGTGACTGAAGTCACAGAATCTGTGCTCCTGATTCCATTTTCCATCTTGTTTCTGTTTTGTCTAGTTAGGGCTGGGATTTTTTTTTACTAGGAGCTGTCCTGTCTGATAAGATTTGAGGAGGTTTAGTTTAGACATGAGGAAAAACTTTTTCTCTCAGAGAGTGGTCAGGCACTGGAATGGCCTGCCCAGGGAGGTGGTGGAGTCGCCGTCCCTGGCAGTGTTCAAGAGGCAACTGGGTGAGGAGCTACGAGATATGATCTAGTAGTTTGTGGTAGCAGTGGTAATGAGAGGACGGTTGGACTAGATGATCTTGTAGGTCGTTTCCAACCTTGTGATTCTATGATTCTATGATAAGTTTGAGCAGCACTGCAGTGAGAGCTGGGCACTGAGAAATTCACTTTCGCCAAATCTGATAGTGGAATTGTATTTTAAACTATTGCAGCGACTTCCAGTAAGATTTATGGAACACTGAAAGAGAGAAACCCAGTGTAATGTCCTAGCTTAGAGGAAGACTGTGGTCATTTGTTATGTTTGGCTTCTTGTCTGGCCAGTCAATAAAAAAGTGGCTTAAAACCAGACATAGCATGTTGGGTCTCTTCCTTTGCTTGTGGTTAACGGATAGGATAAGGGAAAAGAATTTAGGGCATGTAGAGACAGGAAACAGAATTATTGTTGTGGGACCATGTGGAAGTGTTGGACAAAACCCAGTAAATCAGATTTTGTTAGCTCCATAACTTATAAAATGTTTCATTAACCTGTGATAATTTTGCACTGGTTCTCTTGTTTTTCAGATGTTCTGTGTCCAAATGTTCACGTGGAAGGAGATCGATTCAAGCACACTAATGGGGAGACAGATGAGATTCCAGGTAAAGACACACACTTTTCTACTGTACAGCTGAGAGCTAAAATAGTGTAATCGTATGTTTCATTTTTGATATTCTTATATGTTATCTCTTTTAGCTGGCATTTCCTTAATCCAGAACATTTTCAGTGATAGAGAAGTAGGACTGTAGGGCTGGAAAAGAGTTGACCATGAAGAGTTGACCGTCTGTTGACCATGAATAGAAAAATAATTATGAGCTTTTTTCTTTCATATGACAGCAAATTAAAAATCTAGTGGAACTTAAGAGTAGAGGATAGAGGAAAGCAATAAGCCTTTGAGATGTCTCTTTTTGTTTGGGTGTTTTTTTTGACCACTCAAGTTTTTGTGAGTTTTAATGTCCATTTATTTGATCTCTGTTGTAGGATGTCAAACTCCAATGGCAATGGTTACTGAAGTATAGCTTATATGTATGTGTGTGTGTGTATAAGAAAACAAAAAAAGAGAGAGGAAAAAAAAATCCCCCAAAAAATGAGTTCATCTGAAATGCTAGTGAAAAAGCCAAAGGAAAGCAGGTTTGTTGGGATCTCTGCTTTCCTTTGAGTTCTGATACATTCTTCCAGGCAGCTAAAGGAGTTAACATGTCAGACATATGCAAAGGCTGTGCCTCTTTTCTAACCCCCAAATACAGTTTGAGCTGTTGGCAGAGAAAATCTTTCCATCAGGGATGTGCTTTGAATATCTCTGCCTGACCCAAAAATTGCAGTGAGAAGCAGGAGGCTCTTCTGCAACTTGATTATGAATAGAAGTGGTAAAGGTCTGACAGCTCTGCTACACTTCGAGAGTTTTTTTCATCAGGGGGATTTGCACTGCCTGCACAAAGTATCAGTTCAACTCTACTGTCTGTAGGGAGCTTATTTTGGCTGCAGTCTGGCTTTACTGGTGCCTGTGATAATGCTGAGTGGTAACACTTTTTCTGGTTGTTAGATCCAAAACAATAGTCCCCAGAAAACCAATCACAACTGCTGTCCACCTCTAGGTCTTGTATCAACCTGTTCTCATAGTCCTCCAGTCACATGGCTGTGCAAACAGGAGAGCTATTCAACAGTTAGCCCAACTGATTCTGATTGAGTCTATTTGTCATGGAAGTTGCTGCTCAAAAAGAGAAGGAGGACTGTATCGCTCTCACATGACCATCTTCTACATGATGATTTCCAGAAAGCTGTTGTTGCAAATGGTTGTCAGTGTCTACTCTGTGTTAATCGGAGTAGAATTATAATTCATGTGCTAATTGATATACTAGATCCTTTTATTTGTTCTAGAAAATGTATCTTCCATTGAGAAATGTAAAGAACAAACATTCCACTTCAGATCTGATATATCATTTTTTAACTACAGTATATACATATATGCATGTGTATCTACACATGTAAGTATTTATTCTCTTATGTAAAGTTTCTGACTTACTTCTCCTTTAATTTTTTGAATCTCGCTTCCATCCTAGACTGCACGTCAATGTTCAGTATTTTAACTTTAAAGATGTCTTTTCAGCATAAAGGCTCATCATATAATGAACAATAATAACGAGGTTATTATAATATTTGACTAAAAGCATCTCTATCCACTCTCCATCAAAACAAGAGGTTTTATATAAGACTACTGATTGCTCTTATGTGGTGCAACAGTGATTTCATTTTGTTCTTGTACCTTATGTTTAGGGAATGTTTGCCTTTTATCTAGACAGTGCTGAACTGAAGTTCTGGGTCTGCTTAAGGTCATTGTGTTCCTGGAGATGGATCAGTACAGGATCAAAATGCTTTCTCACTATTTATGTATTCCTTACATTCACCGTAATGGTTTTGGAAGACTGTAGGCCCTTGGGTCCAATTCCAACAGAATATCATTGCATTCTCTAAAGTTAATTGGAAAAATTCCATTGGCTTAGGGTGCAGTATATACTTTTCCAAAGGAATGTGTTGTGCTGCTAGTTGTTGCTGAAGGGCTTTCGTATGCTGCATTACAGTTTTGGGGAGCAGCCTCACACCTGTGAGAGCATTTTGTGAGTGCACTGTGAGAGTTCTGTGGATTTCTATGGATTCACTGCTGACAGCACAGAGCGGAAGGCAGTTCCTCTCTTAACCCATTCTCATATTCAAAGCTTTGCAGTTAATACCTCTGTCTTGCACTCCACGTAGATAGCCAAAATTGAGCCTTGCCCAACAGACTCCTTGCACAGCACTTAACAGCGGCATGCCGCCCAGGCTTGCTTCTAAGCTGACACAAAATGGAGCCCAATATAATGGAAGTTGCAGTAAATCCCTTTTTGAGGGTAGAGAAAACTGTGTTAAAAGACTTCCTGCAGCACACACCTTTTACCTTTCTCAGATGGGGAGGAGATCACAGAACTAAGAGGAAGAAAAGACTTCCTGGGGATTTTCTTTATTGTCTTTTTGTTGAAAGCAATGCAGCAGCTGATGTCACAGACAGTTGTTTCACACAGAACATCACCAGTACCAGCCATTTCTTGTATACCATACCTAGATATAAGTTGCAGCATGACCAACAACTTGATGTGTGTCTGCAGTTAGGTGAATGTGAATTGAATCACTGTACATTAGCAAAAGTAAGAACAAAGGCTCAATCATAACATGGGCTATAGAAGGACAAACTTTGTGAGAGGAAGGGAGTCAGGTGTGTGACTGAGTGTGGAAGATGCATGAGATTTTGTTAAGGTTAAGGGTGAGTGTGAGGGTACAGCTAGAGAAGTCCATTCACAATCAGAAGACTGATTGCATCTAAAAGCATTCTATGAGCTGGAAGAGAACCAAACACTAAACTGGTATTTTCTCTTCAAAAGATGAATGATTTTTTTCAGTAGATAAACAGAAATAAGTTGATTTAATCTATCTGGACTCCAGCAAGCATTTATCAATTCTTACTGTATTGAAAATCATTGCTAAAACTAAAAATGGTAGAGATAAATAAACATTGTAAAGTGAGTCAGAAGCTGGCTAGCAGGGAGGTAATAATGATGGAGTTTCTAGGAAAGGGAACAACAAGCCAGAGGTCTAATTTTCTCCATGAATATCCACGATATAAATTAGGATCAGGCTATCATGCAGGAATAGAATCATAGAATCATTAAGTTTGGAAAAGACCACTAAGATCATCTAGTCCAACCATCAACCCATCCCCACTGTGCCCACTAAACCATACCCCTCAGTACAATGTCTAAACATTTCTTGAACACCTCCAGGGACAGTGGCTCCACCAGCTCCCTGGGCAGTCTGTTTCAATGCATTACCATAGTTTCTGAGAAGAAATTTTTCCTAATATCCAATCTGAATTTCCTCTGGGACAACTTGAGGCCATTATCTCTCATCCTATCACTGTTATCTGGGAGAAGAGGCTGACCCACACCTTGCCACAACCTCCTTTCACGTGGTTGCAGAGAGTAATAATGTCTCCCTCAAGCCTCCTCTTCTCCAGAATGAACAATCTCAGTTCCCTCAGCCACACTCCATAACACTTGTGCTTTAGACTCTCCATGGCTTCGTTGCCCTTCTCTGAACTCTCTGCATGGCCTCAATATCATTCATGTAGTGAAGGGCCCAAAACTGAACACAATACTCAAGATGCGGCCTCACCAGGGCTGAGTATAGAGGGATGATCTGGGAAGAACTGGTTTGCCTCAAAAGCTTGGGAATTTTTCCATTTGATTTGGGACTATTTGTTGAAAGTACCTGTTAGGGGGATTAAAGATCAGGAACAGGAATTTGTGCTATAAATCTGTTCTCTCAAAACTGATGGTGTCTTAGTTGTAAGCCACAGTGTTATACAGTTAAAGAAAAAGGCAAAGGTCATTACTGGATAAGGTGAAGCAGGATAAGGTAGAGTAGGTCTTTTAGAGATAGGGAGGAATTTGTGCGAATGGACAGGGCTTTGGCTGCAGCTTATCTAGAAAAGTGTGATCACATTTCCTTTGCTCAGGAAATACGCATTTGGTCTTGAGGAGCTAATACTGTGTTCAGGAGCCAGACAGACTATTTTCGATAGATTACAAAACTGGGTTTGGTTACTCTTACCGTGTGCAGGTGGAAGAGGGAGATATGATTGCTTTCCACAAATAGATCAGGGGAGTAGCTGGAGGGAGATTAGGGGAATCACTCAAGCTAAAGGACAAAGAGTATCATTAAAAAATGGATATCAGCTATTTAAGAAATACATTCAGGTAAGACATTAGAGGAAGGTTTAAAACTGTCAGAGATATGGAGGCCTGGAACAAGCAGCAAAGTAGTAGTAAAGGAGACAAATAAAGAGCAATGAACAGGGCTACTTCTCATAGCAGAGGGCTAAATATTGTGACCCTCTGGTATCACAGCATTTAAATGAAAAGTCAGAGCTATAACATCCATTGAGAACTGACACAGTGAAATAGGATTGCATGAGGCAGGAATATATAGGCAGCTTTACTGTACTACTGATGCAAATTTTGGCAGTAAAGTGAAGCAGTGTCTGCTGAACAGTTCACAAGATGTAAATTCTGAATATAAATATGAAACTAAAAATAACACTGGGAATTTCAAAAGAGAAAGAGAAATCTGGTTAGGATACCAGGATAAACACTGCTTCTCTTTCAGAAAGTCTGATATTTTAAAGCAATGCTTAATGATATTTCAAATGAAGTTCTTACAGCATCCTAGTGGGTACCATGCATTGTTTTTTTGTTTTTTTTTTAATCAAGAGGGGAAATGTAAACAAAAGAGGGTTTAACTCATCTGCGCTGAAATACACAGAATAAAACTGCAGTTGTAAGACTTAATCCCTCTTATATTGCTATATTGTTGTTTTGTTTCCATCAGCTTTTAGCGAGGGATCATAGCCTACTACTAATCATGACCAGACAGGAAAACACAATGATATCATTTTGCACCCTGAAGATGTATCCCTTGTGTATTTTTGTGAACAATTATATTGCATTGAAACAACAAATAAAATACCAAGCTACTGCAAATGAATTATACTTCATGGGGTTTTAAAACTTCACATTTGAACTATTTGAATTATTTTAGACATGCAGAATGTGGGGTTTGATTGCAATAATGTAGATGATCTCAATAATTATAAATGAGCTGAGCTCTGATCTTCAACATATTCCACCAGAGGAGACAGCACTCCTCAGCAGATACCGGCTTCTCTTTTCAGAGTGAATCTGCCACAGAAGTAAAGAATGACTTGCAATAATTCATATAAAACGCTGAGAAAAATTAACCCTGGGGAGAGATACTTCCAACCACTACATGACATTATGCATCACATACAAGTCACACTGGATGGTGTTAATGGGCCAAGGAGGAAACATCAAAGCCCTGACTCTTAACTCCTGTGTCACAAAGGCACATACACAAGTGTGTATGATGAACAGCAGAAATTGCATTATGGTTTGTACCACACATTGACCTCAGCAGTCTGACTCTCGTCCCCATCTCTGAAACCGTTGTGCACAAACAAGCAAAATGCCAACGTTATGTATGATCTCTGTGCTTTGATATAGCTCTATAAAGGACATTTGGGCATTTTACTATGGAGACACTGGTTGTAAAACTAGTAGCTTGCAATTATAGACTGCAGTGGCTTTGTTTAACTGTCAGCATGTCTCCAGTATGCTGTGGTTTTCCAGACAGGGTTTGCATTCCAGAGATGCCAGTGAGTCACCAGCTAATTATAATATTCATAGGGCTATTTATGTTTGTCCACTAAGCCACGTGGTAGCAGGAGGAAAGTAGAGTGTCCAGGCAGTTGAACATACAGAAGGAGCACATTAACCAATGTCCCTCAGGGGACAGAAGTGCTCTTGTTGTGACAGTGTGATGGGCATTTCACCCTCCCTTAGTATTTGGCACTCCGTATTGTCCATCTCATAGTCTCCTTGGAATCCCTCTGAGAGGTAAGTGGTGAATCCATGAATAGCTGCAGGGCTCTGTAGTGGATCACTGATTTCAGACATAGTATTCAACAAAGGCTGCATGAGCAGACATAGTATTCAGCAAAGGCTGCATATGTGCAGTGAACTTGAAGCTGGCTGTTCATGTAGACACTAGCAATGCTCATCAGCATCCACAATGATGCAACCAGATATGCAGGACTGTATTGTAGCTGTGACTTGGATGAGAGATGGGGAAGAGAGATGGAGCTTTTCTCTGCCACACTGCAGCCAGGTTGAAACTTCTTCTCAGAAAGTGTGGTAAGGCATTGAAACAGGCTGCCTGAGGAAGTGGTGGAGTCACGAACTCCTGTGCCTCTGGAAGTACTCAAGAAAAGGGTTAGTGTTGCACTGAGTGGCATGGTTTAGTGAGCACTGTGGTGTTGGGTCAGTGGTTGGATGATATCATGGGTGTCCAACCTTTTTACTTGCCTGGGCCTCAATTAAGTGAAGCCAAATTGTCTCGGGCTGCATATATGTAGGCCTCTCCAAAAGTAATGCCTCCTATTATTTCCATGGAAATTACAGCAGATACAATGAGCACAGTAACTCCATTTGATAGAGCAGACTCTCAGCTACAACACACTGTCTTTCAACATAGGCACCATCATTAGCTATGCACTTTTGCCAGCGATGAATAATGTGCACCAACAAAAGAGAACCACCATCGCTATTACCACTGCTGAAGTGCACCACCCACTGCCTCACTGTGCTCACATCCACTATTTGGTCTCCAGAAGCGTTCATAAGCATTGATGAATGCCAGCGGGTGCCATTTTTTCCGCATGGAGGAAATCAGTCACACAGCTTTGCTTCATATACACTTCCATGTCTAATGCCATTTTGTCAGACTGTCCTTCTGCTGCCATCTGTCACACAACAACAAAATGTAAAGGGCTATTGGTGGGAAGATTCAACCTCTACTGCCATACCACCAACATCCGCCTCTGATGTTGTGTGCCAACATAATAAAATAGAAGGCATTACTTTTGGAGCATCCCTCATAAAATAGAGATTCTATGATTCTATGATTCACTTTGCTGTCACATTCACCACTGACAAGGCAATGATAACAAAAAGAGGATCGATGGTGTCTTCTTCCCTCCTTCCCCAGTACTTTTCCTAGGAAGTCACCCATATATAATTTGGAGAAGAGTGATCAGAACTTCCTTAAGTGCTAATGATCTCCATTCTCTAGGGATCTGGAAAGTGATTTGAAACCTGTTCCTTGAAAAAAATACATCTGGCTATAACTGCTGTGTCTCCATGAGAAGTAAGTAGGGAAAATAAGAGCTGACCAGTACCTTATGTCCAAGAGTCAATGTCTGTGAGCTGGAAAAACTTGGTGGCCTTTGCAGTAGGCTGGATTCGTTCTCTGAGCTGGTAGTTGGAGTACAAGTGGAGGTAATTCTAGGAAGTCCCTTTCAGTATGGCTTTCCAGGAGTCTATGGACTGTACAAGAACCAATCTCAATATTATAATCGGGAAATCACACTTAAGAGGACTTTGAGTATTTCAGAAGTCACTGGATACTTGAGTTCAAGGACATTTTAGTATGCATTAACTCTAAGAAAAACTTATGCACCCACACTGACACCAGCAGAGCTAGATTCAGGAATTCTCTGAATTAAAACCTCACGTTTTAGGGTTGTTTTTTTTTCTTCATATATTCACAGTTGTAGCTATTACCCAACATCATGGATCTCAGTGGACTTCTCATGTGAATGACTTGACCAATACTAGGCATCAGATCCATGCTGGAGCAGCAGTGCTGATGATCTGCTCAATGACAGCAGGAAACATGGAGAACAAATGGTGAAATTACCTTAGGATTTGCTACTGAAGTGAGGAAACTGGGATATCTGGTGAAAGCTGAGTGGTCCCCCGAATGCTTTCCTCTACTCTGAGTCTCAACATTAGCAAATTTTGGCTTCTGCATTTACATAAAAGACTTACGTGGGCTAATCAAGCACAGGAATATGCACATAAAATATTCAGATATCTCGATATTTAAGAAAATAGCTATCCTGAAAGGTTTTTGTGTTTTGTTTTAAACAAGTAGCATTTGCTTTCTCCCAGAAGTGAAACAAGCCAGGACATTTTCTTATTCCAGTGTGTTTAAGGTGATAAAAGGGAAATAGGTTCAACTTCTGATTATTCATAGCCCAAGAAGCAACCAATCTTTTGGCTATAGAAAGATTATTAGTTTAGGGAATGGTGAGATATCTTCCAGATAGTTCTTGGTCCAGATAGTTTTAATTATTCTACTTCAGAAAGAGATTGTTGCAAAAGAAGCAACCGGAAATAATATCTCCTGGATTCACCAGTGCAAGATTTCTGTCCATTGTGCACATATGATGGGAAGAAGGTGTATATA
The DNA here is from genome assembly GCA_016647715.1 of Pavo muticus. NCBI lineage: Eukaryota > Metazoa > Chordata > Aves > Galliformes > Phasianidae > Pavo > Pavo muticus. The sequence continues at coordinate 1,117,244 of JACDJE010000151.1, forward strand.
TACAGTAGAGAAACTCCTCCTGTGCTTGGAGATAAATCAGCCTGTCTGATGTGAATGTTTTCCAATTATCTCTGTGGTTAGTTTTTGGATTACTACAGGTCTGATCTGTTTTGTATTGATTATCTGGCATAAAGTAACTACCACAATCTCTACCTGCAGTTATATTAGGCCTTGCTCATAGCACCTAAAATTAATGTGTGCGCTTTAATTCCATGAATAACCTGTTGGTGGGGTTTTCCTTTAGCTCAGATAGAAATACTGCAAGGAGAATTTAGCAAGTTATGCTCTAGTAAAGTGTTTTTGCTTTGGTACCTTTTCTCATCCTGAAAAACTGCTAGACTTTTGTTCAAGGAAACAGTAGGAATTGCATGAGAAACAGCATAATTTAGCAGGTTATGCCAGTCTGCCACTCTCATAAATATTTATCTACTGTCTCGTAGAGTTGTAGAGTTGTAGAATCCTCTTGAGACCACTGTGCTGTCAGCATAACCTTTACTCAAAGAAGTGTGGAACCCACCACTCCTCAAGGGGTGATGGTAGTTACTCTATTTTATGGCTTTCCAGAGGAAAACATGGCACCTTAGCTCCCACGGAATTCAAAGGAGGGCTTCAAAATAGAGGAACTGACTAAAATCAGAACCTAATACAAATAGCCTTGGTGAGTTCAGCTGGTGCAAGCCTATCAGGCATACAAGGACATCAAAGGAGTAATGAACCCGTTTAATCTTGTAAATCAGTGGAGCAGGAAAGGAGCTCAAAGGGACCCTGTGGCAGTAAGCCAGGTGTCCATCAGTGGGAAAATGGAGAATGACTTCAACACAGAAAAGCCTGCAGTAACGAGGCCAAGAGTTCAGTGTCAAAACCAGCTTTCGGTGTCGTTCAGTATGCCACTTGCAACTGTCTGAAAACTGAGAGGCAAACTGATTAGGGAGAAAGAGTGAACAGATGTAGATAAACAGAAAAGTGCATCAAATAAAGTGGCACAATATTAACATGAAAACACCTGGTGTTGAAATGTGCTGTTCTAGAGGCTGCTGCTGTAGACGTGTATTTATTTCCTGTTTTTACAATGGGCTGCAGGTTAGATTACAGCATCCCTTTCCCCTTGGTGTGTGTGTCTGTGATTGTTTATTCACATACTTGCTTATTGGCTTTGACCTCTTTCTCTCTCTCTCTCTCTCTCTCGTATGTTCTCTTTGGTCTCATTTTCTTATTCATTTTTCATTCGTCTTATCTTTCCTGAAGTGTTATCTTTCTTATCTTTCTTTTCCTGTGTAAGGGTATGAAGTGATTATTTCTATCCTCTTTTTTTTTTTTTTTTTTTTTTTTTTTTTTTTTTTTTTTTTTTTTTTTTTTTTTTTTTTTTT
>JACDJE010000151.1:1119213-1249803 GCA_016647715.1 Pavo muticus
CCCTTTAATCTATAGGCTTTGGAGAATGTTACAGTTCCAAAATTCCCTTACAATCTGCTAGTAATATATAGTAAATTATTTTTTAATGACTTGTGCAACCCATTTGCTCACCACACTACTTGATGTAGGCCTTGTGGAAAGCAAGTAAATCTCTTTGGTTTGTTCCTCCAAAGGTGCAGACCTTGATATTTTGGGAATAAGTCAGATAACAGCTGCTGTATGTTGATGCTGAATTAAACTGTTGAGCTGGGAGTGCTGGATATGAGATGAAATACCTATGGAGAATATAAGGTTCTGCTTTCTCTGTCTTTGCTGGAGAGGTGAACTATGTGGTAATAAACAGTGCAAAAAGAATTCTTAACCATGGGAAATCTTTGGAAATCACTTTTTTTTTTTTTTTTTTTTTTTTTTTTGAGAGAGAGAGAGAGAGAGTGAGTGAGAGAGCCAGAAAAGCTGTCCAGGAGAAGACTTGCTCTCCACCCCCTTTTCACAGTCATTTATGATGAGGAAGGTCATAACAGCACCTGAACATTCTCTACAGTCTATAATACCACAAACAAGCAATTGAGACCTGTTTGCCCCACAGGGATGCTGGGACAATGTGAAGATTTAGCATCTGGTTGCTCTGATGTTGACCCTTGTAGTGCCAATCAACAGAAGTAGCTGGTCATCGAAGAAGAGGAAAAGGCCCTTCTGACTGCATCCTTGCCAGCATGCCACAAAGACTAGCACCTTGAAGGGTGCCGATGTAAACCTTGTCAACTTCAACAGGGCCAAGTACAAGGTTGGATAGGGCTATGGGCAACTTTGTCTATTGGATGATGTTCCTCCACATGGCAAGGAGGTTGGAGCTAGATGATCTTTAAGGTTTGTTCCAACTCACAGCATTCTATGATTCTGTGGTAACATAAGTGCACAACATCACCCCTTGTTGCAGTGTGATTAGGGCAGTAATATACTGCCCTAATGGATATGGATAATTTCACCATAGTAGAAGAGCCTTGGAGACGGAGAATTCTGTCACCTCCTAAAAATATCCCTAATTACCTGAGATTTTGTTAGCTCTTGCCAGGATTTACTTTCCTGTGAAGGGAAGAATGTCAGGAACAGAAAAAAAAAAAAAATGCTGTAGCAGATGAAGGCTGCTATAACAACAGCAGCAACACACGTACAGTAAAGTAGTAGATTTCCCCTTCAATGTTTTGAAACTTACTTCTTCCCAGCTCTAAACTGAGACACATCTTGTCTGTCCAGAAAGAACTCTTCTCAGCCTTGGGCATTCTGGAACGTAAGGATGCCAAGGATTTAGACATTGTAGAAGAAAAGTCATACCTCTCATCTACACTCTGATTTCAAGTATATAATTGCAAGACATAGCTGGCTAAATGAACTACTGAACTTCAGAATATGACATGAGAATTTTTAATTTTTTTAATTTTTTTTCTTTTTCTTTTTCTTTTTCTTTTTCTTTTTCTTTTTCTTTTTCTTTTTCTTTTTCTTTTTCTTTTTCTTTTTCTTTTTCTTTTTCTCTTTCTTCCTTTTCCTTTTTCCTTTTTCCTTTTCTGTTTTGTGCTAAAATGTAACTAAGGGAGGTAACAAAAACAGGGGGCACTGATTATGGTGGTAGTCTTTCAAACCATACTGGAGAAATTGAATGGTATGTGTTCAGGGTGTAGCGAGCATGCAGGTTCTTCCTTGTGAGCATAAGCAAATGATGAAACTTAACTTTCACGAATGTAGAAATGTTAGGGAAGAAAATTGATAAGATCTTGTATTTGATGAAAGAATCCCAAGTGACACCCTTTTTCCTAGGAATTTATACCCTTTTCTGATCCACCATGAAGTTTACCACCATTGACCTCCAGCTATTAAAAGTGATGTGCTGTTTTATCAGAAGCAATACAGATTGCCATTTTCAGACATCTCAGACAAACAGCAGCTGATGACAACATCCCTTGACCTATGCAATTGTTGATACACTACTAGCATGCTGACAAATCTGAAAATTCAGCTGAGAGTTTAATCAAGACTGGTGTATTCCTTTTTCATCTGCTTTCGACTTACTCCTCTGGGCGTTGTCTCACCAGACAATTAGACAAAGAAATGACAATCAGCCCAGTGGCTTCCTCTGTCAGTGTTACCTTGAGTTCCTTGGGAGGAACGAGACTTTTCTTTGAAGGCTTCTTTGGACAGAAGTCCTACTTTAAGAAAGCTTTCCAAATGTGCACACTGCTGTGTTTCTGGACATTAAAACTTCTTGTTCCTCTGATTTTCTGGATTTGGATATTGATTTTTGTCATAATTTTGTTTTTTCCCTAAACACAGGACACATGAGAAAATCTCAGCACTTGCACTAGTTGCCACTGTATTATCCATATCAGATCCCTAGTGGAGCAAGACAGAAATCCAACTCATTCTTAAGGCAACAAACCATGGTCCCTTCAGTCTGATCTTGACATAATTATCTTGAAAAAAGATATCATGGAACCTCTAGACAGAGCTGTTTGATCATCCTTTGATCGTGCCTTAGCGTATGGCAGAGAGCAGTGTGAGCATCCTTCCTGCAAAAGAGAATCTGTTGAATGTTACGGTTAAACCATGTCCAATGCCAAGTTTTACCAGTATTTCCTGCAACAGGCAGCCTGCTTTCTGATTTTGGAAAAATTGACTGCTTCCTGTAAGGAGTTACTGCTTGCAAGTAAAGAAACATTCAGCTGATTTGATCAGTAGAGCAGTGCATAAGAAATTGCTATTCAAGCAAACTATGATGTTAGGAATTTGAGCTTCTCTTCCAGGTCACTGTTTTAATTTTAACATTAATGGAGTAGGGTGTACTGCTTTTTGGGAGAGATAATCAGGTTAGAGGTTTTCATTGGCCCCATATTGTTTTAGTAGCTAGAATGAAGTAGGAAGCTTATGATCAAAGAGCGTTATTCATCTTACTAAGTGTCGTATTTATGGCATTACTGATTAAATAATTTATAAGGCAACCGGGAAATTACACCTGTCCTTTTGTACAAGAAGTACCTTTTAAATCAAAGCACCTGAGAACAGGAAAGTCCCACCCTTTCATCCTGTACGTGGTGCATTGGCTGGGTTACAGTAGCTTTGTTCTTGCTAATTCAAGTAGGCGTGTTCCTTCCACTTCACTTTTGGAGGGGACTGGGAAGCAATGTATTGGATTTAATTTTACTTGTAGCCCTCAGTCAGCATTTAGTTTGTGTCTTCTAACCATAGCCCAGCCCTTGAAGTCCTGTCTTCCCAGATTTGGCTAAGGAGAGTTGAGGACGTGTGAAATCCAGTACTTAAATGGGAGCTTATAAATGGAAGGGAGATTGACATTTTACATGGTCTTATAGTGAAAGGACAAGGGGGAATGGTTTTAAACTAAAGGAGGGGAGATTAGATTTTAGGTGGATTTTTTTTTATTTAGAAGGTAGTTGGGCACTGGAACATGGTGCCCAGAGAAGTTGTGGATGCCCCATCCCTGGAAGGATTCAAAACCAGGTCGGCTGTGGCCCTGGACAGCCTGATCTGGTGGCTGGCAACCCTGTCCCATGTAAGGAGATTGGAGCTAGATGATCTTTAAGGTCCCTTCCAACCAAAGCCATTCTATGATCCTATGATTCTTTGCATTTTTTAAATCCAGGGATGACTCCATTCAATGCCACTCATTGGCACTGACAATGTGCTCCCTCCTTGATGATGGAAAAGTAATGTACAGCTCAAATTTCTACTGTCACTCCAGTGCAGAATTGCAGTACAACAGACTAAATGGGCAGGAAAGATCTAAGTGAACTGTTTCTAATGCTCAGCCAGGTAATGCCAGATTTAAACTCCTGTTCAGGTGTTGGAGAAGTGGTTACATCATCACTTATTTTTTATGTTAACATTGGTATTCAGTACTAAATTGAAAAGATCCCACTGCTTCCTTCACAATCTTAGTCCCAGTCCTGAAGTCAGCAAGGGAATGACTCAATCCCAAGTGCTTCTAGGTAAGTGAAATAAATAAACAAATAAAATTAATATAAATACAATATATATTTTCTTCTTCAGCTAGAATAATCTTAGAGGTTACTTTCAAGCACATACTTATTTGGAGTTCTCCTTCATAGAATCATAGAATCACCAAGGTTGGAAAAGCTGTCTAAGATCATCCAGTCCAACGGTCCACCTGTCACCAATATTTCCCACTAAATCATGTCCCTCTGTACAACATCTAAACGTTTCTTGAACATCTCTAGGGACTATCTTCCTTCTGGTCTTAATTGGGCAATCTACCCTGAATAATTTCTCAACTCAATTGACGATATTCAGGGTTTATTTGTTTCTTCTTCCACTTAGAAATGGGATGGTATCTGTTTAAGGAGATACTTACTGTATCGTACCTCATTTCAGTAGCCTTAAAATGATTGTATGGGTCTCCTGTATCACCATGAATGTAAGAAGGACTATCAAATAGACACTGAGCTTGTCTTTAGATAGGTCTAAGACAGGTGAGTCATCTTCTTAGAAACTCTTACATTTCTCTGCTGACTCATAAGGGAATTGAAGCAACCTGCATATATCACGTCTCCTTTTCAGACAGTTGAAATTAGATGAGGTGCATCTCACCTTCAGTACACACTTCTTTCTTTAGTATATTGTCACATATTCCGTAATGCTACTGAAATCCTTGAGATAATGGATGTTTGAAGTGTTTATTACTTCGTGAGCTTTGGTTGGCAATGAAGAGAGTGAGAGTCATCTCACTAGCTATGGACCTTTACTAGCTGAGGTTTAGCATGCAGACTGTGCATCCTAAACTCTCTTTATGTCAATGGAGAGAAACAAGCACTGTTAGCATCTGTTTTATTATGAGATGAATCTTTCCCTAGAAGCACCTCTATTCAAATCTTTGCCTAACTGGATGAGAATCTGTATTATTGCACTGTCTAGAGAGCTGACCTTTAGCTAGATGAATTGTATGTGAAGTGCTCTGTGATCATGGGTTTATATCATATCTCTCTCTAAGGAAAGTAGATATAATGTCTGAATTGAACACACAGCAGAGTCATGGTGTGATAGAGACAAAAACATCTGCTGGTTTTAGGTGCTCTCTGACACATGTTGGGCTCAACTTTTCCATGAAACTACATGGCACTTTAAATTCTGAAAAAACAGCACTAATTCTGATTCTGTGATTCTGTGATTCTGTAATTCATTTATTTATTAAAAGTTCATCAAAAAATTTGAAATTTTTCAGTCTGTAGCCTGAGGAACAAAAGTGATGTTATTTCCCAGTGTGCTTTATTCAAACCTGAATGCGATTGGACAATATACAGCATATGTGACGTATTCTCAGTAGTGCAAGTTAGGTTGAATGTGCGTTCTATGGAGCCAGTCTAGAGCTAAAATCAGGATAGTTGCCACCACATAATACTTCAGTTCCAGGAACAAGCTGCTTTCCATGTCAAATTGTACTCTGATGTCCCTGGCAGGGTTTAGTATCTAGGACTTTGGACTGTGAAAGCATGGGCTCACTGTGGCTTGGACCATGTTGGTGCTGGTGCTGCGTAGGCCCATGTTTGAGCTTGAGCAAAAAAGCCTTGTAAGAATAAAGTCAGAAGCTGGTGTCTCGCTCCAATTTATAGGAGGGAGATGAGGTTCTTTTAATGTATGTATACCCGACGTGAGATTAAGAAACAACGGTTCAAATGTTGGTCCAACCAGTTTATTACAAATCTTAGTCAGGGAGATGGGAAAGAGGAGGATGGACACTATTACGAATTAGGGTGATGGGGAAGGGAAGGCGGGCGATAGGAAAGATAGGAAATAGAAGCAAGGAGTCTTTATAGGAAGCAAGAGGGAGATAGTCACCACCAAGGGTCCAACAAGGTTCGTAGCTCAGTCATTGATCTTCAGTAGTGGTGGGTCGTCGGGCGTTGTTGTTCCATTGACGACGACGACATTTGGATGGTACTACAAACATATTTATAAGTCCAAAGTGGTTGAGTCAGCTTTCTTTGGAGTGACAGCTCAAAACCAAAGTGGTTGAGTCAGTTCTTCTTGGAGTGACAGCTCAAAACCAAAGTGGTCGAGTCAGCTCTTCTTGGAGTGACAGCTCCTGGCTCTGGGATCTCAGATAAGAGGGAGCAGGGATGCCCATCTGCATCCTGTTCTCACAGGACACAATGGTATCATTCCTCAATTTTCCCCATACCAAGCTGGAGCTATTTAGTCACAGGCCAGATCTTCCACCAGTGACCACCCCTGAGCACTCTCTTCCGGAGGCAAACAGCTCTGGAGGAAGGCGTCCACAAAGAGATGTTGATTTTCACACAGTAGCACCCATCACTTGCCTTCTCAATAAATCAGTTAGGGTCTTATCACAAGAAACACCTCAGGAAGCAAGCTTTGAGCCAGAAAAACAAAGAAGGATTCTCACAGCTGGACACAAATATTTTCAGCCCAGATTAACTGCTCCATGGTAGTGATGAGTTGATTAGACTAAGTTGTATTAAAATGATATGAAAAGTGAATGTAAACAAGTCTTGGTCTAGCAGTTTTCAGTAAATGTTTCATTCTGCACCTGTGCATTTTTCTACCTTATCTTATACTTTATAGGGGTTATTCAGGGTGCTGTAGCAATGCAGATCAAATTACTACTTATTTATATAGACCTTTCTTTTATTCTGTACAGGACTTGTTACATTTTGATTTTGAGTTTGGTTTTGAGGTTTTGGGCTAAGCAGATCTGGCCACATCATAATTTTGTTGTGCCTTCCCTTACAAGAACAATTTTAATCTTTGAAGCGCTGCATCTCTGGCCTAAGATAACCAAAGTACAATTAAAGACATACCCCACTGCTCTCTTTTGTAAATAGCAGCCTGATCAATATCTTGTATTTACACTTATGTTATGTTCAGGGTTTGACCTGATGGATTCGTTCAGCGTGAAACAGATCTTTGGAATGAAAGAAAATGGAATTCAGAGCTCTTATGTACGACTTGGAAGTTTCCCTGTTGTTCAGAAAACTGAGTGAGTACCTTGGTCTTTCACTTTATTTTCATCTGAGTCTCTGATCTCCATTGTTTGGTTCCTCTAGTTGAATCATGAGGTAAATATCTGGTACCTACACGCTCTTTCAGTTCGGCTGGCACAGAATTTGTAACAGATGCTTGAGATCCTCTATAGCAACATGAGGCTCTATCCTTATAGAGAATGAACTAGTTTCTGTGTATCATCAATGGTTGTTAGGAGCAACATTAAGAAATCCACAAAAGAAATTAAAGCTTAGTAAAGTGAATCTAAAGGATATTTTGGTAGCTTTCCCACTGAGATAGGGGATCATAAACTCATCCAGGTTGGAAAAGATCTTCAAGATTATCAACTCTAGCTATCTTAAGCTGGATTTGCAGCTTGTGCTTCTCCAAAGGCCTCTGTCTTCTACTCGTGTCTTCTACTTCATGGATACATCTGGTGATGTGGGTCTTATCTGCATGGTGCTCTAAGCTTTTTTCACTGTTGGCATCAAGGACAGAGCAGGAGATGCGAGTCATGACCTGGGTCTCTGCCTCCCAGAGGTTCTTGTATCTTCTATACCCTGGGCACAGATGGAGGTTCAGCTCCTAATCTGAATCTTCACAAGGTAGAGATCTGCCACACAGTATGGGCAGGGTCTTGATCTCGTTGGGATCACACAGATGAGGTAGCATACCCCACTCACCATGGCTGGACATGAGATCTTCAGGAGGGCCAGTCTGGGACAGTGGGGAAGGGGAGTTACACTGTGTGCAGGAATGCATGGGGCTCTGCCTTGGGATGGGAAGGAGACTGCTGAGAGTTTATTATCATTGATGAAAAGCTTATTTTGAAAATACTGTTTTAAGTAGGAAAAGTAAAAACAAGTTTTAAGAAAAAAAACTTAGAGGAGTTTGCTAGTTTCTAGGATGTCCCGAGCTCTATGAACAAACTTTATGCAGTTGGAAGAAAATCCTCCTATTGTTTGCTCATCTGTCAATTCTCTATATATGTAAGGTGAAAATTAATTCCAAAGTTGAGATAATGCCAGAGTAATACAGTGTCTAACAGTTCTGACCATAGAGGACTGCAGTTCAGGCAACCTTGAACATCGTTGAACATGTCTATAGCTTATTTTTGGTTTTTAGAATGTATCTGAGTCCTATTGAGACAATGTAAAATACTCTATAAGCTCACTTGTGCCTCACTACTTCAAATATTAGCAAATAATTTACTTCATAATCTGAATGTCATTTATGGAGCTGTGGTGTCTCTTCTAAAAATTGTCTTCTACAAGCTACTAAAGAAACTCCACTGAAAATACTATAACAGTGGTGAGTCTCTGGGTACAAGTGGGTATTCTGTTGAAAGCTTCAGTTCAGAATACATGAATATATATTTGTTAATAGCAAGAGACCGGTTCATGGTAGATGTTGTTTTCAGTTAGCTAATAATGTTTTGGGTCTCCTAAAAGAATGAGCAATTTTTAATCCTCTGTCACCGTCAATTCAGTCCCTAGAGCCTTTTATAACTTGAGGCTGTCAGCTTTGTCATAGGCTATCAGAATGGTTTCTCTTAAGGCTGTCATCTGAGTCCTGCTAGCATTAGCCTTGAAAAGAGCGAGTGCATAATTTCACCGAGTAACCACAAGACATAGATTGAATTGTCATCATTAACATCCTTGCAATAAATTTCACTGAGCTAGTTTGAACTTCAGCTTAAAAAATCAATGGGAATTCTTTTCCTTCTTATGGAGAAAAGCTGTTGATTTTTTTTCTTTTTCCGGTCTTGGCTCTTTTATTCAGTTCATTGCATATTTCAGATTGTCCTGTGACTTGTATTTGTTTCATTTCACAACATTTTTTCATCCTGTAGCCCACCTGGATTGATTTTCCCTTCTCTCCTTTTACTCCTCTCCTTCTCTCTCAATTTAAACATAGAGTCTTGAAAAAAATAAAAGTACAAATATAGGATATTGAAAGGAAAACTCTTAACTCTGAAGTCCTTAAATGATATCAAGCCTCAGGGTAAGTAAATTCAAATTCAAATATGGGAGAAGGCTGGTAAACTCAGACACCTTGGTCTTGACAGGGTGTATAAACATTACATGTGTGTAGATAGGGGAATAAATCAATTTTTAGGCTCACAGAAGCTCCTGCGTAGGATCCTTGCTTGCTATGGCTTCTAACAGCAAGTGATAGCATGTTTGCTATCACTAGAGGGAGTTATCACCAGGACCATGCAGAAAGAAGCCCATGAAGTAGGGAAGTCCAGATTCTGATTAAGAAATTCTGGGAGTGATGATCCACTGATATGAAGCTCTGGGAAATAGAAATTATGCAATCCTTGGGGGTATAAGCAGAAATGATCAAACATGAGTTAACTGTCTCCATTACAGGGAACTCTGTCACTACTGTGAAGATGCTGTGTTCAGTCTTTGTGTCCATTGTTCAGTAGATAAGAATGGAGTGAATGGAATGTTAAAGAGGAAACAAGTCTAATAGTGAGAAATTAAAGAAGCACAGTGTAGTCAGATAAAATTAAGATGTTAATAACTGAAGTGATCACCATTTGTAAGAACCTTTGGAGAATCAAAGTTCAGTGAAGGGTCTTTAGAGCAATGAATAATGCTAGGCTAAAAGTCGATGTCTACCTGTTAGCAACACCAAAAACTGGTGTGGAAGAAATACATACTTCTAATGAATGTATTTAAACTCTGGAACAAGTTACTATGGTTTATAGAGAGCTGTCCACCCGCATTCCTTTTAGAAATTAAGATTTAAAATACTTTGTTGGTTTTTTTTGTTGTTGTTGATATTCTCCCAGAAAGACTGAAGAAGCAAAGACAGGCCAACCAACTATGATGACTTTCTGCCTGCTCAGATTTCATCCATTTATCTGTTGATGTTGTTTTTAAGATAAGTAGAATATTTTTTGTCCAGGAAATTAGAAATAAAATATCCTAAATTAGTTAATCAAAATGACTAAGCTTCCTGTTAAATGGTTAACTGAAACACAGAATTAAAGAATTTTTCTGTTTTCGGCCTTCTGTATTTTAACTTTCATACTCCTGTGGTTTGGGAATTAAACCAAATGGATATGTCACTGCAGAAGCATCTGCATGTTCAGTCCATTTTACTTGTTCGACGTCAGGATTCTGAGATGCTACATATAGGGTCATTGCTCACAGAAAATGAAATCTCATAAAGCTTACAGAGCTGATAACAGATAATAAACAAAACAAAAACATCTGTCCTGTCTTGCAGATAACCTCAAGCAATATTTAGCAACTGATAGCAACATCTCATAATTAGATACAAAATCATTAACTGAGTATTATACTTAATTCACTTTATTATCTTCTTAAAGGATCTATATTGTTTTATGTAAGCACTAGTACTTTTACAAAGTGCCAGCTTAGTTGCATGGGAAATGTACTTATTTATCTTCTTGAGCCTATACCTACAAACTTTTTTTCCCATTCTGTCCTCCAATTATTTCTTCTAACCCTTCCTCCTGCCATGTATATCCCTCAGTCTTCTCTTGCCTGATCTGGTTCTGCTTGGCCTGGCATTTAGTCATGATCTGTTTGCTCTTTCCAATTTTGAAATATTATTTTCTTCTTCAGCATGCATATGTTTGTTAGATGTGGCTAGGGGCATTCTGGATCCTTACTTCAACTTTGTCTTCAGTTGTCTTGGGTTTCTCTATGAGCTCTTGCCTTGGTATCATCATTAGTTCTGTGCCACAGAGAAGAACATTCCACCAAGAGCTGCCAAAACTTCCTACACTAAACATGAATCCTGTTGAATATTTCCTTGTTCTTCACTTATTTTCAAGCATATATATATATCTTACTAGGAAAGGCTGAGAGAGATGGGATTCTTCTGTTTGTAGAGGAGAAGGCTCTGGAGAAATCTTATCCATGTGTGTAAATACCTGATAGGATATGAAGCAAAGAAGATGGAGACAGAATTCTGAGTGGTATCCACTGACAGGACAAAAAGCAATGGGAACAAATTAAAAACATGAAACTTGATCTAAACACAAGAAAAACCTTATTTACTGAGAGGGTAGTCAAACAATGGAACAGGTTGAGGAGTGTCTATCCATGGAAATATTAAAAAACTTTACAGGACATAGTCCTGGACAGCTGGTTCTGGCTGCCTCTGCTTGAGCAGATGGGTTGGACTTCATTTCAATAATCTCTTCCATCCTCTGTGATTCTGTGATGAGTGGTTCAGTACTGCATCCTCTCTACCTCTCTCTGACAGCCACGTCTTTCCCTTTCACCTTCTCTTCCCAAGAGCAGAGGCAGCTGGCAGGCTTGGTCTGTGACCATTCTTGTGATGCTGGAAACTTCCACTTCCTCTTCTTTTCTTTCTGTCTTTCTTCCTCTTCCACTTCTGCCATCCTAAGAACCTTAGGTGATCTGATGTGTATGGAAATGAACTGGCTTTCTTGAGCCTTATTTCACAGGTTGACTGTTAGTCAATCTCAGCAGACTTTTAGCTGCTGTGAAAAGGGTCAAATTTTCTGATACATAGGTTGCGTCCTTTCCTTACCAACTCCTTACATTATTAGTAACCATTACATTCAATGTCTGAAATGAGAACTGATAATCTTATTTTCTCCTTTGTATTATTATTATAGGTGTAGGATCTCATGCTGATTGTTACAGATGTACATTTTTATGCTAAAAAAATACATGTAAGAAGGAGACCATGTTGTGTAAGTGGGTAATGGCGAAGAGAGCCTCCTCCTTGGCCATTACCATTTTTCCTTTGTAAAAGTTGTGATTCACCTGACCTTGGAGATGGGTTAATTAACTCCTAGACTAACCTGCAGCACCTGGGGATTCTTATGTGTTAGAGTTTTATAATAAGTTCTTCTGCAATCCATCTTGTTGTCAGAGTTATAGACCAAGGAGCTGGCAGAGAGCTCCCTGTAGGTACCAGACATCCAGCAAAGCTCCATAATATGGATCATCAGTTCAGTTCAGCCTGAATAAAAGAAGGAAATAAAACATTTCTGGGGACAGCAGTTCCTAAGTAAATCTGAGATTCTAGATGGAGATGACTTTTTAGTGAGGAAAGAAATGAAAACTCATAAACAGAGGTGTTGTTATTTATGCAGTAATGCATCTCTGTAAAAGATGCAGGGACCAAGGACTTCAGAAACAGCTTTTATCATATCTTCAGAGCAATGAGAGTGTTTTCAGCTTTGCTTTTGGCAGAAATCCCTTTTCTGGCTTGTGCTTGCAGTCAGTTCTTCAGCACCTTAAAAAATCAGCTGGGGGTGACCGGTAATAGGTCATTATAGTCTTCTATCACTTTAAATCTACCCAATAGACTACTTGTCAGCCACAGTGTGATGAGGTGTGGCTGGACTCATGAGGATATTTAGCTGCCTAATTCCTAGTTTTTTTCTGTGGGCATTAAGCATCTGAAAACCTTTTCTGAATTTAGCTTGCATGGTGATATTCATGTTCCCAGCTCAGAGGTATCCAGAGAGACAGCACAGAGGCCAGCCACCAGCTCTTCCAGATTTGCTTGCAGACTGTCAGGCTCACTATGCTATCAATACAAGGGATTAAACCAAACCATATGTTTGTATAACTACTCCCTTAGCAAAGTAGAAATGCCACAGTTAGAGTCACTACAGATGAGTAAGTCAGTAGGATGACTTGTGCCCAAAATGCAAATCAGGTTCCTAAGGGGCTGGGTTGAAGCTCACTAAATCCAGTTATGATGGTGAGGGTAGGTGGTAAGGAGTGAGCAAGGAAAGTGCATTAGACACATGTTGTGAAACAGCAGAGATTTAGGAGTTGAGCCACAGGGAAGTCTCCCCACTAACAGCACTCTTAGTTAGAAATGTTCAAGAGGATGCATTGATAAAAAATGCTTTTTCAACTATCAGCATTGCTACATTGTGAAGTTTCTTGATGGGGTGAAGGAAAACAGTCCAATCTGTCAGTGGTGTTAAAAGAAATGCCTCTTCTTCTCTGACAAACATAGAGACAGAAAGTATACAAAGCCATTTGATAAGAAACTTGTGCTAAGACATATCAGCAGTGAAAGAGACCTGGATAGGTGCCCTTGTGGGAGGGCTGATGTGGCCAACATGATTCCCTCTTGCCAAGTATTCCCTAGTCCTTCTTGGTGGCTCTCAGTGCCTCAGTCACGCCAGTGTTGTTTGCCATAGCATCTCTGCCAACAGAGTGACGACTGACAGGCTTCTTTTTTCAGCCCAAAGAGAGGGGTTCTCAGGTTATGTTGTGTGCCTTGAGGGAGGTGGATGCTGGCATGCTGATGTATCAGGGAGGTATGGCTTGTGAATAGCTGTTACTGAGTATTGAGACAGCCTTGTCAACTCTCCAAAGGGAAGGAGCTGGTGGTAAAAATGAGCTGGTGGTAAATGAGCTGGTGGGAGCCTGGCTCGGTTTTCTCTTGTGATGGAAAGCCTCAGATAGTTCCTATGTCCTCAGTGGGAAGACCAGCTTATAATGATGTACAGTCTCCATGGGGCTTTTTATATGGCAAAAATTGCAGTAGTGGAAGAAGCCACAGTAATACTTGTTCTGAATTTCTAACTTGGCTAAAAAGTAGAAAATTCAAAGCACAGATTAAAAGATGATTGAACATTATGGCTTTCCACATTTGCTGTAATTGTAAAACACAACATTTTGGAAATTTTGAGTATGAGATTTTTGCTTTAAACTCTGGTAACAGCTTCTAGGTGAGCATGCCTTTGTGTTAACTGTGAAGTATTCCTTAAGAGAATCACTTTTCAGTGTATTCCTCCTTATCAATTGCCGCTGTTGCCTTTATTTTCTAATGAGTGCTTATGCCTATCTGCTCAGATGTCTGGAAGCAAAGATATGATATTTAGGAAGGGCCTGTTTAAGACTAATCAGAGGATTAGTCTGGCTTGGGCATTAGGAACAATGAAGTTAACTGGGACTGTTCAATTGGGAAAAAAGAGATGGCTTAGAGGCAATGTAAATGAATTTTATAGAATCACAAATGCATTTACAAAAAAAAAAAAAAGAAAAGAAAAGAAAAATAATTGGTTCATTATGTTGCCCCTTGCAAGAACTAAGTCCTAAATAAACAAAAAGAGGCTCATTATACAGTGGGTAGCAGAGTAGTGTGATTATTTGCCAGTTGAGGATGTTGTGGATGTTGTAAGTTTACTAGACTTCAAGGGAAGACTGGAAAAGACCGTGCATAGGAAGTTATAAGCATAGTAATCATAGTTGTCTCTGAAATTGACCCCTGAATCACATAGAGTTGGAGGCAGGGAGAAAATGCTTGTTCTGTTAGTTCTCATTTGTAGACGTGCATTTACGGCTAGTGACAAAAAATGGTGATACTGAGTTAATTATCCCTTCTGTCAAGCCCTGTCTTCTCGCTTATGGTATGTTCTTATGTTGAGGCTGAGTCCAACAGTTCTGCTTTTTGTAAATTCAGATTTATGCATGGATGATGGAGTCACAATGAGTAAATTTCTGCCTAATGTAATTATAAAGTGTGATTCAAGAAGGTACTGTTCTCCCAGGCCACCAGCTAAGGAAAATCTTCTGGGGCAGACATGAGGTGTCGTGCCTGTTTTGGGGAAATACTACAATATTTGTTGCTATAACTTGGTACATTTATAGAGGATTTCAGGTGTGCCTGTCCACTGTCAGATGTCACGGATCCCCAGTGTACCTAGAGAAGAACAATATGATTTACTGAATGCATGAGCTAAAGCATCAGGTCAAACTCAGCTGCTTTGACCTGATGGATCCCATTGTGAAGTTTTCACTGTTCTTTATTTAAGTTGAGAGCTTCTGTGTTGGAATAGAGAAGGGCTCCTCAAGGACAGAACCACATGGAGGGAACGAGCTCATGTTCATTGCTTTTCAGGCTGCCAAATACAGCAGATTTTGTGGGAGCTACGTGATATTTTTGGGAAGCATTGCTGGGACAAGCAGAGTTTTAGAAATTGTGCTCTACATCACTATGCCTGATACATTTCCATCTTTTTCCCTCTCTATGCCAGGGATGTATTCCCACAAGGTCTGCCTGATGAATATGCCTTTGTAACTACCTTCAAATTCCGAAAGGCTTCCAGAAAAGAAGACTGGTATATTTGGCAGATTATTGACAAGTATGGCATACCACAGGTATGAGGCCCTTTGCTGCCAGAAAGAGCAGCCTTGTTTCCTTCTGACTGCATGAATCAGCCTTCTTGCCTTAACCTCCCACTCCTTAATTTTCAGTTTTTCTTGCTGAAAAACCTTTACTTTTAATTTGAACCCTGGAGGAAGTATTGCACAGACCTTTATTATTGCTAGCATGCAGATATATGTGTTAGTTGGAAAGAGCAGGGGAAATACAGCTCTTGAAAGTGCTTCTGGGTACAGACTGGGAGAAGAACAGCTCTGTGGAGAAGGATGTGGAGGGTTCTGGTGAATGAAAAGCTGGATGTTTGCCTCTTTGGGAAAGGATAGCCACATAGATATACAGCAGAACAAGAGAGCAGTGTGCTATAGCAGGTTTGCGTACATACATTCTAGATATCATCCAAAGGCATTATGGACTCTTTATTTAGGAAATGGACATAACACCTATTATTTCTCCACTGTGCTATGAGTCTTAGCTGCTGCAGAATTTGATCCAGTAGTATTTGGCAGGTACTCCCAGGAACTTGGAAGAAAAATACTGTAACAGCGGAATAAGGGATCACTTGATTCTATGTAGCAATCTTAGCAGCATGATGTAGTGTAGAGGTTCAGGTGTGCTTTGGAAGGAGGTGGTTTGGTCCAGTAGTTTGTTTTTCAAGTTTGTATGTTTTGTTAGAGACAGCTGAATCTTGAACTGCTTGGATGTGGAGAGAAAAAGAACTCTAGATGCTCAGTAATGTTTTCAAAAGTTCCTTAAACTGTAGTGCTAGAATTGTCCTAGAGGCTCAAGAGCTTTGTTTCCTGTGTCAGTAGTATGAGTCTGAAGACCTGCTTAGCTTACAGACTGCAGGCACTTCTGAGCTAGCATTGATCTGAGGTGGCACTTCCAGCCAGTGTGGTGCTCATGTGCATGCAGATTTTGGGTCAAGTTTGGAGGTAGCCTGTGTGACTTCCATCACATACAGTTTAGTGCCAGTGTTGCCAAACTGCTTCCAGGTCTGCATGCCAAGGGGTGTGCTCATGAGCGAAGGCTTTGGATGATCATGGAGTTGTGCTCAAACCTGTGCCGTGCCCAGTCTTGCTTTTTAGAACAGGTATAGGCTCCCCATCCAGTTTAATGTCATACCCAAACAATGTTCTCTGTTCCTTGCTTGGGCTTCTAACCTCATCCTGTACCATCTCTGGCTTTGGAGTGTTAGTTGCGATGGCAAGCAGAGAGTAGGAAGGAGGAGACTGTACATTTCATTAGCGATATCACTTACATTACTTTTGTCTGTTTTCAGGTCTCAATCCGACTGGATGGAGAGAACAAAGCTGTGGAGTACAATGCCATTGGTCTCACCAAGGATGCTGTGAGAGTGGTCTTTCGAAGTGCACGAGTCAGTGATCTTTTTGATCGCAGCTGGCACAAAATTGCCCTCAGCATTCAGTCAACGGCTGTCTCACTGTACATAGACTGCAAGCTTGTGCAGATGCTGCCTATTGAAGACAGGGAAAATATCGACATTCAAGGAAAGACTGTGATTGGCAAACGCTTGTATGATAGTGTCCCCATTGATGTAAGTAGTGAGTTTGCTGATAAGAACTGGTGCAGCATTCAGCACTGAGCATTCAGCATGTGGCTGTGTTTTGGGATACTTATATTATAATTGACTCTTTTCTTGAAGCAGCATTGCTGAAATGTTACTTGTGTTACACAGATAAAACAGGTAGGCATCTTGTTGTGTACAAGACTTGCTGCCTGCTTATGTGAGACTGTCAGTATCTCTGTAAGAGGAATTAAAAATGAGAAACCCATTTCATATTTCTGACCAGCCTCAGAAAGCACTATAGTTAAGATCAGAGACAAAATCATCCACAAATACTATCAAAATGAATACTGAGCTACACATATGAGGGTGTTTTGTTGTCCAGTCTGGCATTATGACCTATACCTGTGACAGCAAGGGAGGGGAAAAAAAGGGAAGCCTATTAACTCAGTTGAGTCACAGTATAGTCTCAGTTCCTTGAAAAATGAACCTGATATTAATGTCTCTTTCTCCAATTGAACTTGAGACCTGCATTTTGGATCTGATTGTCTGGTAGCTGTGTTAACCTGGTATAACTTAAGCATGATTGTTTGGTGGTTTGAGATTTAGGTGATCTTTCTAAGCTGCATGAGAAGGATGGAATGTGCATATTAAATGTGCTAATAACATTTCTCACACTGGGGTAAATGGACAGAAGGCATGAGGTGCAACAGGAGAAGAACAGAACTTATGTCTAGATACATTCTAGGAAGTACATAGGTGGGCAGAATATGTTTTCTCAGACAGGAATTTGGCCAGGACCAAGAAATTAGCAGACCTTATTTGTATTAAAAACTGCTTAAAGTTTTAAAAGGCATATCAAGCTCATTAATACAGCACTCTTGGAGAATGCTGCGATATTGGTCTATTATTGATGGAGAGAGATTGGCTACAGAGCCACAGAATCATCACGAATTTAGCTCTATCTGGATTTTATTTGTATTCCTCTGCACTGTATATATCCAAACAAAAGGACATGCAGTCTTTAATAATTCACTGTCTCTGAGACTTGCCTCGCTTTGTCTTCCAGTTTGATCTTCAGCGGATGGTTATTTACTGTGATTCTCGGCATGCTGAGCTGGAGACCTGCTGTGACATTCCTTCAGGACCAGTAAGCTTCTTTTTGTCATTAATTTATTTTCATATGAACACTCTTTGTTGAAATCTATTACACAAACCAGGAAATATATGACAGTGTGGGTTTATCATTTTTGTAAGGATGGTGAATCAAACCTAGCTATATAACTGGTAATTTAGCAGTGCCTGAAGAGAACCACTGTAAAGAGATGAATATGAGGAGTTTGAAGTTTCCAAGTCACTTTTCCCCTGTCAAACTGTCATGGCAAACAAAAGTCTGAAGTGATGATGGAACAAAAGAACTTCAGCATGAAATATTCAGCACGAATCCCACTGGTTTTATTTGGGAAAAGCTAACACTGTGCCAGTGGCTGCTTAGTTTCCTGTGCCCAGCTCTCAGTAGACACTTCCACTCTCCCTCTTCTCCCCTCGAACCCTCCTGGTTAAAGAGACTCATTGTTCATTTTGCCACATTTGCCTCTATTGTTTGAATGAATGGCTTCTATGGGATTTCATTCCTAACATACTTAACCATGCATTATCCAGTATTCAGTTTCTCTGAAGTGGGTGGAAGAGAAAGCTTTCTATCATCAAAGGCTTCGTCATGACTTTGAGTGTTTGGATATAGTGCCAGGTAACGGTCCTGACAGAAGCACCTCCCGTGGAAGTGAGGCCTACTGTTGGCAGCGAGCAGGTTGCCCACCTCAAGACTGTCAATTGCTCCTGTCCTGCTGGACAAAAGGTGAGTGCTGAGCGTGTTTTCTTTTTGGTGTGCTGTATGGGTTTGGAAATAGAGGCATGATACCATGCAAGTAAGTTCTAAGAAGGACTGCATTTATTTGTGAGGTGCTTTTAGATCTAGTGGTGGTAAGTATTTAATGGAAAGAGCCAGATGTGTTATTCATAGGTGAGATGTCTGTAGAGGTTATGGCAATCTTTCCAGGTGTTTTCTCTTAATCTAACAAAGTGAGTTTCGACTACACTGATGGTCTTGACAATAGCTTTGAAAACAAACGGGTTATTTTTATCTACTTCAGATGTGTGTGTCCTTCTTCAAATGAGTAAGAAGAAATTCTGGAGGTAAATATAGCCATGCTGAAAAAATCTCATACCTTTTAATGATCGAGTGGTTGCTTCTATTGACTGTGACTGGAACCTTTGAGCAGACAGCTTCACAGTCATTTCTCTTGAGGACATGTCATTTTCAGTCTGCTATCCCCTAAAACCAGAAAACTTTTCTGTTGTCCTCAGTGGCTGTGGGACTGAGCCTCTTGCTGCATTATACAATGAAGTCTGACTAATCATGTATTTTCTTTAGGGGGAGAGAGGCTCAATTGGCCCTGAAGGTCCTAAAGGTCAAAAGGTCAGTAGGATGTGCTTGTTCATCTGTTTAATAAAAACAACAGCAAAAAAAAAAGTTTCAGAGTATGCTGAGGAGTTGAATATTTTGAGAAATAAGAATTAATTTATGATATCACTTAGTTTAGATGCATTTCAATGATCCTTGGAGTGCTGGGGGCTCTGCCTGACTTATATCTTTTCTCTAGGTTTGCATTTGAGTCTCTGTTTCTATTCTATGTTACTTTAGAATAAATGTGTTCCAAAAGCTTTTCCTGTTGCTTCTAAAGTGGCATTTTTGCAAACCACTGTAATTGACTATGTCATGCACAACTTTCATGATGAGTCACCTGGAAACCCTTCTGTGCTGAGCCTTGCTCAGCAGCAATAGAGAACTGTAGGTTAGGTAGCAGCCTCCCAATCACTCTACAAAATCTCCTGAGACTGGGACAATGAATTACCCACAGTCTGTTATTAACGAATGTGTTTGAGTCACGAGTTTATATTAAAAACAGACCACTTTCCATAGTATGCTTCTTCCTAGATAATAGGTTAGGGGAATGATTGTGATGGCTGCTTTAAATTTCAGAGTGCAACCTCTGTATTATCCTGCATATTCTGCAACCTTCTTCGACGTGCGTGTGTATACCTTCAACACAGACATTCCCCTTTTTGTTTGGCTCCAGTTAAGATGAGAGACAACAGACTGAGAGGGGAGCAGTTGTACTGGAAGAAAAAGGATTTGCATTGCTTTGGAGATGAAAGTTGGTCATGGTGGTGGTTCCTATTTTCACCATCTGTGTGATTAAAAGCCTTTGGGGTACAATCTGTATTCAAAACTGTGTCCATCTGAATCACTTCAGAAAATTCAGTCACTGTGAAATCAGTGAAAAAACTAACTGCAACTCAAGAAAAGGTATTCAGCTGTCCTGAAACAACTCCCTGTTGGAGGGAAGAGGAAAAATCTGAGAGTCTTGGAAGGCCAGATATCCTCAGCACTGTTTTTTGTTGGTGGTGGTTTCTTTTTGTTAGTTGTTTTTTGGGCGAGCTTGCTCTTCTGTCTCCAGAGAGAAGTTTTGAATGATGAGGATATGTATTTTGGGGTATGTTTCTGCTGACAATAAAGAACATAGGTGCATAGATGCTCTGATGTGCACAACTGAAACTGCAGAAATTATTTCCTTATGTGAATATAAATAGTAACTTTCTATTTTAATCAGTGACAGCTTAAATAATGAGGGTCTGTTTTGAAGAATGGCAGAGTCAGTACTGTCATGAGGAGGCTGCAGAAGGACGATTATGATTATAATAAAACCACCCTGCAGCAACATCCTGTTGTCTTCCTCTGCTTTGAAAAGGTCTGTGCACTGGTGAGGATATTGGTACTGTATAAAACAGCACCGTGTAGGAGATATTAGGTGCTTATCTGACGGGTATGTCCAAGCACTGCATCAGAAGGCTTTCATTAACAGATTCCCTAAGTGGGTGTCCCACCCCCCGAGGTGGGTGACTCAATGGCTCTGCAGCTATGTGTCATTTCTCCTTCAGTTTAGTGGTCCATGACTTGCATACTACCAAGGCAGGACTGTGTGACAAGCCCTGAGAGCTGGGGATGACAATGTAACTGATGATTGAATACAGACAACTTAGCTTCTTTATCTGCTAGCAAAGCATAGATTTGGTTCATCCCCAGGGCATGCCTTTGGTCTCTGGGGGTGGTTGCCAGCTCTCAGCATTGATGGATCACGGCTGCCAGCTCTATGGCTAGCATGGCTCAACTTCCTTCAATGATTGTCATTCATATTTAAACATGAAAAACTCTTCTAAATTAGGTAAAAGACCACCTTCTATAGGGTAGTCGGAGGGAATGGCTCAAGTAGTGTAACAGAGAATAAGACAGAACTGCCTGTTCAGGATAAACTGATAAATAGATGTGGCACTTAGGGACACAGTAGTTTAATGGTTTAGTGGTGGTGGGTTGGTGGTTGGACTTGATGAACTTAGAGGTCTTTTCCAACCTTAATGATTCTACAACTCTATGATTCCTTACTAGCAAAAATTAAATTATTAACATCGTCAATAGCAGTTCTTGCAGAGCTCAGCTAAAGACCAGCTTGTCACAGTCTGTGCTCTATGTGCAGGAGCTAATGCCTCTCTCTTCCTCACTGTGTTACTGAGGTACTCAGACTAAAATGCTGGTAAGTGGGAGGAAGTGGATGCTATCTGCAGCTCCCCAATATTACCATGTGGTATATCAGGTCACATAGAAATTAGTGGCTTCTGTATTAAGGCTTAGAAACATCCATAATATGTTTTAGGATCATTCAGCTTGTCTTCTCATTTCTGAGATGGGTTATGTTTTAAAGCTGTGTTGCTGTTGCGTGACATAAATCCAAGAGCTGTGTCTTCAAGAAAGACTAAGTAAATTAAATAAATAAAGATCAAACCTAAGAGTATAGTGGTTTAAAATGTGCTGTCAAGCAAGTACAGCATGAGAAAAGATTAAGCATTAATTACTTAAATGTCTCTATTTAAAGTAAACTAATTAAGAAGGAACAGAGTTATCACAAGAAGGTGGAAACAGTGATGTCAGGGCTCTGAGTCAGAAGTCACGATTTTCTATAGAGACATTATTAGTATGGAGCATCTCTAATTAGGAGTGATTTGCATGGCTGAAATCAAATCCTAAATTACTTGAACTCAAGAAGTATTTAGGGGGACTGTAGACACTTGGGCATTATCAGAAAACTTTTTACAGACCGATACTGAGAAATAACCTGTAAGGGCCTCTGTGGCCATATAAGAACCCAGGAAAGAAGCTGATTCAGGTGTTTCAAGAAGCCATCATTCGGTTTATGGGAGTCACCTAAGAAATTAGTCCCGCCAGGGAGTACTCTTAGGTCAGTGTTCAAAACCAAAGCAAACTGCTTGCCCCAAAATGGGGATCTCTGGAGAGGCTGGTAATGGTTAAGGAAGGGAAGACAACTGTAGTACTGTTTTCCTAGGCTAAGACAGATTTCTTAATTGTTGCTTTGGTTTGAGTTTTGGTGTTGGTTTTTGTCCTTGTTGTTGTTTGTTTTTTAACTAGACTAGCAATAGCTGCTGGCTTATTCAGTCCTTGTCTGAAGAAAGAGTAATAGCTACTTGTTTCTTTGTGGTTTCTTTGTGTGTGCATTTGGTTTTATTTATTTATTGTAGGAGGGGAAAGTAAAATCTCTCTTTAGCTGTCTTTTTGAATGTTATCTTTCTTTCATTTCCATTTGAGGAAGCAGTGAGGGTGGTTGCAAGTGTTGTACCTTTCTGCTAGCAGATCTTGAAAATATGGTGAGAATCAAAACAATGTTTTTTTTAGAAATTGGAAGTATAAAAATAACTAAAATCTTGACAATATTCACAGGTTTATTTTTTTCCACATATTAGGTGTGCACCTTCTTGGTCTTATGCAAACCAACTTTCTAAGTCCTTCCTGGCTTACCAGAAAATAATGACTTTTGAAGTACCCCTGTGCCTTGCCAGTGCACCTGGAAGACTTCTAATAGTGTTTTCTTATGGGAAAAAAAATAATTTTAAATCCCTCCATGTCATTATAAATACAATGAAGTCCACTCCATCCTTCTGGACTTCCAGCAGGAGCTGAAATCTTGTCACTAGAGGGAGGTGGAAACAGAAATGTCCACAATCTCAGCCAAATTTTCATTGCACTGCCTTCCAAAATAAACCCCGAAGCAAACAAAGCTACCTGTGAAATGCAAGCACCAACATGGTGTAACTTACAAGTGAGGCCAGCAGGGATGTGTAAGAGGACATCTCATCTGTTATTTCTGTGCCTGTCGGGAAGGGGGTGAATTATCTCTGTGTTACCAATGACCTTTCTTCTTTTCCAAGGGAGAAAGTGGCAGCCAAGGGCTTCCTGGACCCAGAGGAGAAAAAGGAGAGTCAGTAAGTAAGAAGTATCAGAAAAATTTTAAGTAAGGGAAATAAAATACAAGTAGTTGTTCTCTCCTCTACACTGAACTTTTGCTGGTGATGTTGGTGTACTCTGAATGTTTTTCTTGCTGGGCCTTTGTATCAGGGAGAAGCTGGTATTTCTAGCATTTGTTGGTATGTCTGAGAGAAATGAATTGAATCATCCCTGACTTCAGTTGATGACTAACTTAGTATTAGCTTTTCAATCAGCATATGTGGCTTGGATGTACTTGGTTTTAGCACAGCTGCACATCCAGCAGGGGACAGTAAGAGGCAATTGCACTCAGAAGATGCAAGTCACTCCCAAAAACATACATCCAGCTGACCAAGATTCAGCTTTCTCCAGCTTCAATTAATACAAATGCCAGGCTGAGTTTCTGTGCAAGAAAATATTTATCCCTAAGTAAAACTCTTCTATTAATGCTTGATGGGGTCTTAGATTTTGGAAACGTGGTATTAGACTCCAACATGAATGTCAAATAAGATTCTTTTCTGGTGCTAAAGTAGGAGAATTGGAGACGAGTTTTCTATTTTAATTTGTTCTTGAATTATTATCAAGGGATTTTGCCAAAAATGACTTTCCCCATGTTATTTGTCCTGTGACTGTGTGTGTGTATATATTTGTGGTATGTAGATATCAAAGAAGGGATGAAATATGTATTTATTGCACAGTTTGACATCCTTGCTAGCAAATGTACTCTTTCCTCTCTTTTTGTATTTCTAGGGCAGAGCCTATGGCAGAGGAGAAAAAGGAGAAAAGGTAACGTAGTATATAAATCTTCACTGGACTAGTTAAATGAGACATTCTAGCTGTTGCTTTACATTTTCTCAGAGGGTGTTTTTGGAGTGCACGAGATGCTGTAAATGTGATACAGTTGGATATTTGTGGGGAAGTTTTATACCGGGTTAAGCTTCCCTCTAAAGAAAATCTTTCAAGTGTTCATTGCTTTTCCCCTTCGTATTCTTTGACTTTCCTTTGTGCACTGGACATGTAAAACTATTAAATTGAAATAATAATCTTTGCTTTATGTAAGCAGCTGTGAGTTTGTGGAAGATAATGCTGTAAAGCAACTGGCTGGAAGGATGGAAAGTAAATGGAATGTATAAGTTCAAGTTTATTGAATTTTCAACAGGATTAAATTTGGGTCATGAAGAGACTGCTGTAACTTTTTTTTTTTTTTCCATTGGATTTTTTTCATTAATAACCTGTAGGATGAAAGCCAGAGTATTTTCCTACTGCAAATATGAGCTGAGACAGAGAAATAAGACTTTGAGCTTTCAAATTACAGACACAGAGTAAAACCACTGAAAATTGCTGGGTCACTTGTCTTGAAAAATGTGTTCAGTTGTGATTAACAATGAGGAAAATAACACAACTCCACTAAACTACATTTAAAAGGATGTGGGTTTCCAGACAATTTTAGCCACAAATTTCCCACTCCCCTCTTCCCTCAACAAAATGAGATTGCAGAGGACAAGTAGCTGTTTCCATGTGCAGTTCCGTATCACACCTCGTTGTGGATGTTTTCCATATCACCAAAATGGAATTTCACGTTGTGGAATGGGAAAATGTTGACAGGAGGGTCTGGGAGACAAATAGATAAAATAAGGAAGATGTCATGCTTCCTACTGAAAATGGGATTGAGTCTGTAGAGCTGTTTCCCATGAGATCTGTGGTTAACCAATTGCTTGGGGAATTTAAAATAATACTGGTTTGTAGTCTGAAAGGAAGAATGGTGCAGTAGCATGAACATGGCATTTATGACCCTTGCATCTTCTCATTTGTTCTTTCTGTGACTGTGATTTATTGATTGTTAATGGCGGTAATGCGTCATGTGAAATTACAATCTAAATGAGGGTTGCTCATGGCAGAAAATATTATTGAGCTGGGCTATAGACATGGGGGTTGTAAAGCACACATTTCAGCATTCATCTTCCTGTAGTCCTCCAACTGACAGCCAGTATTTAGCCTCTGAGACTCAGAACTGAGCCTTTGGAAACCAGCTCATGCTTGGCAGGTGGTGAGAGTCAGCAATCTGATGGGAAACATGATGTTTACGATGCAAGTTGTGCTGCAGTTGAGACGAGTTCTTGTTTTCTTATGTTCTGATCTCTGTGAAAAGTGGTAGAAAACATCACTTCATCTCTATTATTCCCATACCTGAAAAAAAAAAAAAAGGTCTGCGCATCTGGAGAGCAGGAGGTGAAAATAAGAAGGTCCAACAGACACAATTTGCTTGTACAGATCTGTTCTGATTGGGATATTCATTCAGGGCAGTGTATTTTGTTTGGCTATGTGGACACAGAGATCCACGAGTTAATGGCCAGTTTTTGTTTATTTGGTACTCCTGCCAGCTCAGGCAGTGTGCTCAGCTGTGAAGGATGTGCATTTGGTAGCCAATGTGTGTATGATCCGTGTGTGTGCCCAACGGTTTAGAGTCACTGCTGTTGCTGTTGGAGAGCACAGGTCTATCTGCTGTGACTCACCGGCTTGAATGAAAAGAGGATCTGGGGATATGGCACAGAGGGACATATTTAGTGGGCATGGTGGTTATGGGTTTATGGTTGGACTAGATGAGCTTAGTGGTCTTTTCCAGCCTTAATGATTCTGTGATTCTATGTATATATAGTTGTTCTTGAATGTAAAAGATCATCTTCAGGGTCAGCCTTCAGGCGCGAAGTTAAGCCTTTGGAAGAAAGCAGTTAGGATTTTATGCTGGCTGGGGGGAATCACCCATGCAAAAGGTTTCCATTCAGTGGATGTAGACCATGACTCTTTCTTTGTGTCAGAAGAAGTCTCCATGAGAGGGAGGTAGCAAGAACTGTGGAGAGATGGGATGCAAGTGTCTGTGACATTAATTGCCATCCATACTTCTGAAAAAAGGAGGAGGTCAGTGTAGGAAATGAGACCCTTTCCAGACAGAAGAATGTGACACCTGAAAGGAGAGGGTTCACCTGACTCCTTTTTGTTTGCCTGCTGTGCTGTAATGGATGCATGAGCATGAATTCTTGTTTTTCACTGGCTGTGACAGATTTGTTTCGTTGATTTTTTTTGGTGGGTATGGGCCAGTGCTGGGAAAACAGATCAGATGCTGGACTTCAAACGGTTGCAGTCTATGCAATCTTTGCTACTCATGTGCTGCAGGCTCCTTTGTAAGGACAAGGCTCACATCCTAAGTGTTGATAGAGGAAGGTTCTCACCTTTGAGAGTATTGAGATGAGAAGTTTGAAATCATCCCCTTAGAGTATTGCTCTCCAGCTGTGCCAATGTCAGACACCTGCCAGACTGTGCTTTTGCGAAGTATTATGTGTAGGGCAATTATGTGGAGTCAGAGGCATTTGTTAGAGGGCAAATGCTGTGCTTTTCCAGGACAACAGCAGAGATACTGGCCTTGCTTCTTCAGACCATTTCCCTAGTTACACCACTAAGTTCAAGCCAGAATGATGCTTGTATTAGAACATATAACAGGCCAACCACATCATTAGTGGTAAACCGTAAGATAACAGCAGCTGTGGTTAGAAACCTAATTCATATTGACATGAGGCCTTGTATGACTTTGAAAACCGAGAAATTTGCTGTGATGTCTCAAGTGACAGCCTAGCACATTCTGCCAGGCCTAAATAACTCCACTTGACAGAGGATGACCAAAGAATTGCACAGAGATGTAAAAACAGACAGTAACGTAATGCACCTCCAGGTGATGATGTCATATGCTCTTGGGTGAATTTTCCTATTCAAGTGTGATTCTATTGCACCTGCTCTGCATTGGATCTTAAATTTCTGCTGTTCACCATCATCTTTCAGCCCTTGAAGTGTTTATATTACATGTAGTCTGTTATATTTCTGCTCATGAATTCATGCTGTGTCTTCATTGACTTGCTTTGAACATGCTCCTGTGACCAATCTTCTAATTTTCACATGGCGAAATACCCAAATCTATAACATGATCTCTATAACATGATCACCATGAAGGCAACGTTTTGCCTTTATTTCATTGGTGTTATTCAAATAGATATTTGTGAGATCAGACAGCCTGGTCTTGCAGAGCTCGTAAGAAAAACCTTCAGACCTCTGTCCAAAAGGAATAGGTGCAGGAGAAGAGTGAGGACAGAAAGAACAACTGTGGAGCATTTTAAAGGATAATTCAAGCAAGACAGGGAGTTTCAGTGACTCTTGATCAAAGTCAGGTAAATCACATTTGACAACGGAGGTTCTGTACAGTATGAGATTTGCATTCTTTGGGCACAGCATCCACATGGCAAGCCATCCTGTCCTTTTAATACCTCCATAACAAGTTTAGCTTAGAGGCTAGCAACTTACATCTTGTCTTGCAAAGCACAGAATAGGGGCTCAGCACTGCTGGACAATTTCTTACATCCCCGAAGCAAACTGTGCTGAGCAGGCTCTGTAGGTGAGAAGGTGCCTGGGGAAGTGGTAAGTTTGTAGGGTAGCTGGTGAAAATAAGTCACTTTTAGTAGTATGGACGATTCACTAGGAAATACTTTTTTCATTTCTGTTGGAAATGCTAAGGGAAAACAAACTTACCATCATCTAGTTTAAAAGGAGCCATATGAAGTTGTTTTTCATACAGTATGCATTGGAGCTATTCTTTGCAGTCTGCTCTGGAGGATAAAATTTGTGTGTTTAAAAACAGAATGCTTACAAATTCATTGAAGAAAGACATCTGCCAAGATCTATTTGATACAAAGTCATTGTCTCTGCTTTAGGATGTCTGCAAGTCATTTCTAATTGTGCTCTGCAATAGCAGGATGGTAAACTGGTGAAACGTCCAATGAGGCCACTGCTGCAGATGAGATATGGGTTATCTATTCTTATGGTTTTGTGTTTAACTCTTGATGAATATCCCTAACAGCATCATTGCCCAGGAGGGGACAGATTTTTCCATAGTCCACTGAGAGCTTGTCCAGAGCTGTCTGTAGTCATTGAATAAGAATCTCTGGCTCCTCATGTGCAGAGGAAAGGTACAGAGTAGCTTGGTTATTAATACATTTTCCCATAGGAAAAACAAAGAAGATAAAAACGGGGTTTTAATGGATGAGTTGAGTCAAGTGATTGCTCCTGTGATTTTTTTTTTTTTTTTTTCTCTACTGGAAGCCACTTTAGCATTTTGTAGAGGAGAAAACAACCAGGAGAACCTATCTTCAAGTGTAGAGACTCGGATGAAGGTTTCATTATGGATTACTGTGCCCTATGGAGTTCTGTTGATAATGTTTCCAGGAGTATCTGAGTTTTCCCTTTGTGCTTTATCTGTTCCCCTTCATGCTAGTAATCACACGTTCAGTAATGAATATGAGAAACAACTTTAGAAGATTATGTCTATATTCTTCTAACAATGTAGTTTTCATTTTTTCTGCTTTTTTTTAATAGTAATGACTTGCCCTGATAAAAATTCATGGGAATTATTATAAGATTTCTAATGAGTATAAAACCTCTGAAGTGGCTTGCTTATTAGAGATGCAGTGACTGCAGGACTAAGCATAGAAAAGCAGGCAGATAGTTAAGGCTCTGGACTATGCTGCAGGAGACCTAGGCAGAAAGCTTGACTCCAACAGATTTGCTGACTTTGCCCAAAAAGTCTTTGTTCCTGTAAAATGAAGCTGGAGAACCACTTTCCCTCCAGACTTTGAGTATCTTTGCTTCCCCTTCTCTGACATGTCTTCCAAACTGAACTGGATATGTTCCCATTCTTAGGGATTCCGGAAAAGCTTTAGGAAAAGCCATGCAAATCTACCATGTTAGGTGCAGTCTATCCATGTCCAGCTTCTGCTTTGCCCTGAGGCAACCTAAAATAAGAAATGCGTCACCTGAAATCCACGTCACTTCTTTACCTCAGCACTGTGCCATCAGCATGGCCTAACAAATTATCATGAATGGATGCTGTTGCTTTCCAAAGCTCTCAGAGTCTCTTCTCAGCCAGCCAGCCCTGGTGGAATTGAGCTAGGTATCAAGTCCAAATCTTCTTAAACATATCTGAACAGCACAGCAGCCCAAACAAGGCCTGTGACCTCACAGGAACACCATCCAAACCTGAAGGTTTCAGTGGTGAAAGAATTCAGTTTTGAGCCCCTCCCTATAAGAAAGGCACTGGAGCATGTCCAATGAAGGGTGATGAAGCTATGAAGGACCTGGACCACAAGTCTTATGGGCAGCAGCTGAGGGAACAGTGATTGTTTAGTCTGAAGAAGAGGATGCTCAGGAGAGACCTTACTGCTTTCTATGGTTACCTGAAAGGAGGCTGTAGTGAGGTGGGGATTGGCCTCTTCTCCCAGGTAACCAGTGTTGGGACAAGAGGTAATGGCCTTAAGTTGCACCAGGGGAGGTTCAGATTGGATGTTAAGAAAAATTTCTTCTCAGAAAGAGTAGTGAGGTATTGGAACAGGCTGCCCAGCGAGGTGGCAGATTCACTATCACTGGAGATGTTCAAGGAAATGTTAGATGTGGCACTGAAGGAAAAGTTTTAGTGGGCATGGTGGCGAGGGGTTGATGATTGGACTGGATGGACTTAGTGGTCTTTTCCAATCTTAATGATTCTGTGATTCCATGAAAGCAGTGCCTATTGGTCAAGGCTGGCTGGCATACAGGAACTTGAGGCTCAAGCAAAAGGAGTGCAGGTCTGCACTTCAAACGTAGCTAGAGTCTAGCATGGTATAGTGGTTTGAGGGCAAGGAGTGCTTTTGCTTGGATGAATATAAAGAACACATCTGGGGACCAGAAAGGCTGTGCATGCGACTCAGTTGCTGGAAGTGGAATTTTAGATCTGCAGAGTAGTAATAATGTTTGGTAGTTAGGTCCTTGAGTGTCCAGGTGCTGCAAGGACTAGTTACAAATCAAGGGAAATGGAGGGGGAGCTGAGATACTATGGCTGGCAGCACAGGGATCTCACTGATCAGGGCTTGTTGCACAACACCCCTGCTATGGAGTCGAGTTGGTAATCATTGTTGCCAAAAGCCCATATGAAACAGACTGGTCCCTGGTGATGTAACTGGTTCAAGTCCAAGCTGGAAAGCTGAGTCTGCAAGCCAGATTCAGATACATGGTCAGGTTGCTTCAGCACATCTCAAGCAAAGACTTAATGTGAGAGTCTCAACTTAAAAACAGCTTGAAAATAAAGGAAGAGGAATAGCCAGCTGAGCTCCTAGGAGCAGGTTGTGTGCCCTGAGCTCTTAAACCATGTGGAGCTTATGCCTGAAAGGGTATGGAATTGGTCTTTATTCCTGCAGCTTCCAAGCAAAACTAATGATCTCTCCAGGAGCTGATGTGTGTCCTTTCACCACTGAAACCTTGGGGTTTGGAAGATGCTGCTGGGAGGTTACAGGCCTTGTTTGGGCTGCTGTGCTGTTCAGATAGTTAACAAGTCCAAAACCTCTTAAATATAACTCAATTCTCCTGGGGCTGGCAGACTGAGAAGGCACTCAGAGAGCTTTGGAAAGCACCAGCATCCAGGACAGCAAGCAGCCCTCTTTGAGCCAACACATCTTGAGAGTAACAAGATGAGAGAATGGCTCAAAGTTCAGAGATACTATTGAGTTTGAAATTGGAAAACAGAAGAAAAACTCAGTCACCCAATAATTGGTATTCATTGGAGACGAGGTCTGCCACCTCTGCGTTTGGTTCGTAGCACTCAGACCTTGTTAGTTTATTGCCAAATAAAAAAATAATGTGAGCATACCTCAGATTGACTTGGCAATGAAAACTGAAAGTGCAATAGCTGCAGATTTTTTTCCTTTTTTTCTTTACTGCTGCTAGGAATCATCTCTCTCAGAGTCCATTTTTAGCTACTGACTTCATCTGGTTAAAGTCACTCAGTGATTAACTTCGCAGTTCAGTATTTACATATCTGTATATTCTTACACCTCTGTATAATATAACCTCATCCACTTCATAAAGCTTTCATGCAGCTCACTGAAATTGTTTGTCTGTCATTCCTTTTCTGAACTTTTCCATTAATGAGTAAGGTGTATTAAAGTCAGTATCTGTCTTAGTGCTCTGAGTACATTCTGAATCCTCTTGTGTGTGCAGGCAATTTCAGACTGCACCTTGAATATTTTTGAGTCCTCTTAACTGTAGTTAAAGTACATCCTGCACAGCTAAATAACTGTGGTTCTATGGAGTTCTTTCTCTTAACAATAATTAGAGGGTTTTGTGGTTTTCTGTAACCCAGAATAACAGCTGCAGATTGTAATAAACAACTCAAAGCCAGATCACGTACTAATTGTGCATCACGACAGCTTAATTCTCAGCAGTGCAAAAGTACTAGTAACTTGTTTTTCCTTACATAAACTTAGAAAACAGTTGTTATTTTTTTCAATGTTAGCTTCTGGCTTGCTGGTATATAATGACATCTACTGGCTAGCAGACTGTGAAATCTTCAGCGCTTCTTAGAGTTCTCAGCCAAGATCTACCCTCGCAGTGTAGAAAGGAAGAAAAATGAGAAAATTTCCCATCTTTGTGCTTCTTCTGATAGAAGAGCTGAAGGGTAGAGGGAAAAAAAAAAAAAAGAGAAAAACAATTTATTCTCTTGATTCTGTCATTGATTACTCTTGTTCAAATTAAAGATGATCCTGAGAGCAATATTGTGGTTGATAGGTATGGATTAGCTGTTTGATAGGTGCAAAAGGAAAAAGCTTTTCTAGAAGATTCAAATGGATCTTGTAGCCTATTGAATTACAGATGGCTGAAGCATTACACAAAACAGGTTGCTATGACCTATCAGAAACATCTTAAGTTTTCTCTGCCCCCTCACATTTTTACTATTACTCCTCCAGTCCATGATAGCCATGAAGCTTTTCCTCCCTCTAAGAGTCTCTGAGTTTAGAGCAGGAGCAGTGTCACAAGCTCTGGTCCCCTGCTGGAATTGAGGATCCCAAATTTCTCCTTCCCATGCTGTGTTCCTCTTCCACTGATCAAAACCTGGCTGATCTTCCTCGGCCATGGCTGGGCACTGTGGCACTCTGAGCATGCAGCTGATACCACAGCAGAACTATGTGTCAAGCTGTTTTATACTGTCTTTGATACAAGCCATCTGTAAATTGCCCCTTTTGGATCTCCCACCCTTTGTCTTTAGCGCTACCTACAGTCTTAGAAAAGTCTTGTGTGGAATACTGGGAAAAATTCTTCTCAGAAAAAAGTAGACTATAAGTAATGAATATGGAATAGCAGAAGCAGTAAACATTTAAGAGCAGATTAATACTGGAGTTTGGAGTACTACAGTCCTGCTCCTCTGCCCCAGTACACTCTTCTTGGATGTACAAAATGATACTGGAATGTTTGATAGGTACGTGGAGATCTTAAGCATTCGAGGCTTCCCAGAAGAAGAGCAAAAGGAATTAACATATTTTTTTAGCAAAACAAAATATCAGCCCACATCATCCATAAGCCCCAAAATATATATATTTTTAATGTTCAGGGCATGTATTGCCACTGGAAAAAAGACATGAAATCTTACTACCTGATCTGGTTATGCAAAGCAAATCTGTAACCCTTTGCTATCTTTCACAAGCAGGAGATCTTAGCTTTCACTGTGTTAAGACAAGATATAAATGATCTGCCAATCAATCCTCATCTTGATACATGTTGTTGTACAACAAAAAGACATTTTTGCTATCTCTTTCATGCTTAGGTACTCCAGGGGCCATCAGTCTGTGCTGTATGTGCATCTTGATCAGCACAGGGACTTTAATCCTGCTTTCCCATGATAAATTTCTGCTGCTTGCAAGGATTGGTGCATAGGTAAAAGACCAAGAGAGATGCAAGCATAGCCAGCTGAGTTGCTTCTTGCCTTTACATTGTCTTCCTTTCTACATGGAAATTCACCTCACAGAAAATAACAATTTTGCTTTTTGTAGTCCAACCCCTTGAATCCAGTTTTTTCCTCTGGCAGTTCCTCTTTGTAGTGGGGTTGTGGCACCAATCGACTCCAGTTACCTTCTGCCTCCTGTTCAGTATGTTCAGTCAAAACTAGGTCTGCAAACAGTTGTTTTTTTTTTACCTTGTGAAGACTTTTATTGTCAGTTGATCGAACAACTTGTATAGCTGTTAAACAGAAGAACTCCAAATAAAACATGTAGTATGTTGTTCTCTCTCTCTCTCTGTTGCAGAGGTAGATGTATACTTCAAGTAAATCCTCCACTTGGGGCAGCCTTGATACAGGAAAAATTGATAGTTCAAGAGCTGCCAAAGGTGTCTGACCATCCTCCTCTTGCAGAAATCCCATATGTAGTTACTGACAGAGTGTCACAGTAAGGTGTGGGTAGTGTGAAACTAACAGACAGGATATTGGGTGCTTTGAAGTCTTTGGGAGTTCTCAGGCTATTCTGAGCTCTACAGTGACCTGCACTGGGGCATAGCTAGTTACCAAATCACTAAGCTCTGCTGAACCTTCTCACCTGCAGCACCAAGTTTATGGGTGAAAATGTGTCAAATTCACTGACAACACACCTTTTGTTGTAACTATTTTGATACAAAGTGGAGTATCAGGTTTAGAGAAAGGTATCCATTGGGATCCCTGAAAAAAAGTGCTCTTACCCTAGGAAAAAATAAACATTCAGTGACTGGGATCATGTGATGAAGGCTCAGAAGACCCATTGCTGATCTCATGGTAGGGTCCATGATGTTCATGATAAGGTTAAAAGGTTCAGACACCCTTGAAATACAAGATCACCTGAATTTCTCCTGGTAAAGTACCTTTTGGGACCAACTGACATCTATGCAATTGAATGCAATTGAAAAAAAAAAAAAGTTCATAACTATCATTTAATCAGCTCACTGAATAATGGCTTTCCTGATAGATTAAGCACCTCTACAGCTTCTACAGGTTCCTGTGTATCGTGTCCATGTGGCCTTTCTGTTTATTAAATCGGAATATAATGCAGTGAACAAGCAGGATAATTTTCTTCTTTTCTTAGAATGAACTGATCTCCCAGATAAGATGAATGTCTTATTTCTTTTAGAAATAGAAGATAATACCAGTTTTGGTGTCAAATTTTCCAAGATATTAATAGGATTTTAGCGTCATTAAGCTAATAGAATCCTGCATCTGTGCCTTAGAAAATGGCAGTCATTTGTGCTGCCTGTCTGGTCAGCAGCTTTTGAAAATGGAGCTGAGTGACATATATACACTGCAGTTCTGCATCTCAGTTGGTCTGAAGATCACTCCTGACCTTCACTGGAAAAAAAAATCCCAAACAAACAAAAAATCCCCACCAAACTCAGAATCGACAATATTTCTGAAGAAAAACCTAGAGAAGGGGAAAAAAGATATTACTTCCTTCCCAACTCATGCTGTCTTTTGGAAGTGCTCTCAAGAATTTGGACCTGAAGATCATACTAAGCTTGCAACATCTCTTGCATACTTCTTCTCATCCAATGGAGAAAACTGTTTAGTGTGGAACAGCACTGGATGTTACAGTCTTCTGGTTTATACTTTGTGATTGTCAGGTTGAAAATTGAATGCAGGTGAAAGAACAAGAAGAGAGAAAAAATAAAGTCATTAGAGCACTGACCTAGGACATAGGAAGTCTGCTGTCAGTTTCTATCTTTGTCCCAGACCCTGTGACCTTCCATATGTCTCCTTTCCAGTTGCGGCTCTGATTCATCACCCTCCTGGAGTGGAAACAATAATACAGTTGCTGTAAATTCTCATTTCACAGGGATACTGTGAGTTTAATTAACAAAGGAGAGAAGGGTGTATTAATAGAGAAGTGGTAGCACTGCTCAGTTCAGTATTGCTTTTGTTTCCATCTCATTTTGCCCTTCTTGCTCTGTTTTAATTCAGCTTTTGTTGCCTACCTAGGATATAGATCCCCTGGTTTGCAGAGCTGTCAATATGCTGGGTGTCTGATTCATGGAACTCTGCTTGGCAGAGTTTTGAAGGTCACCCAGCGATACCTCTATTGATATTTTGTGACAGGGTTAGAAAATTTTATCTCATTCTGGGATTAGAAAAGCAATACTTTTGTGGTAGGTGTAAACCAATTTGGAAGAGAAAAAAGGTGTGTAGAATTGACCTCTATGCGGTATATCTATCTTCTGTAGACTGCTTTGTAAGGTGAAGGAAATATCCAGTGATTTACTTGAATTTGACAGGAAAATAAGAATCTAACCATGTGTTTTTGGACTGATTTTTTTCCCATTATTTTCTCATTTAGTTTCCTCTCATTTCTATTAACGAAGGCCACAACCCAGAGTTTGAAATAAAATATGTGATTATAGTCCGCAGCTGTTCTCAAGTTGGAAGAAATATTTGTAAACTTGGCAGCTGCTTAAGGAGCTGCAAGTGGAGGAAAGGAAAGCAGTTAAACTTGAGCAGATTGCTTAAAAATAATCACTGATGGGTTATTCCATCATGTGCTTTTGATGTCTTTCTATAATCAGGTAGTAAAGGATTGTTCTATCATCTCCATATTTTTTCAAGTATCTGCAGACTGCTTGTTCCTCCATTTTAGGTCCCTTTTCATAGAAAATATTCTGTGAGGCTGGATATGGCAAAATCTGTTTCAGTTGTTCCTGCTCTGAGGAAATGTATCATCTATTAATTAGGCTGTCTACTTTGTAATTTTGTAATTATTTCCGTTCGGCCATCTGAGGATCTACATGGGATGTGGATATAATCTGGTCACAGACCATATACATAAGCGTTCAGCAATTATATGAGGTAGTAAGGCTCAATATCCCTTTGTACTCAGCACTGGTGAGGCCTTGCCTCAAGTACTGTGTTTGGTTTTGGGCCTCTTGCTACAAGAATGTCCAGAGAAGGGCAATGAAGCTGGTGAGTGATGTGGAGTACAAGTCTTATGGGGAGTGGTTGAAGGAACTGGGATTAATCAGACTGGAGGAGACTCAGGGGAGACCTTACTGCTCTCTAAAGCTCTCTGAAAGGAGGTTGTTGCGAGGTGAGAGTCAGCCTCTACTCCCAGGTAACAGTGATAAGACGAGAGTTAATAGCCTTAAGTTTCGCCAGAGGAAGTTTAGGTTGGATATTAGGAAAAATTTCTTCTCTGAATGAGTGGTGAGGCACTGGAAGAGGCTACTTCCCAGGGAGGTGATGGAGTCACTGTCCCTAGAGACAAGAGAAAGCTACATGTGGCACTGAGGGACATATTTTAGTGGGTATGGTAGTTACTGATTGAAGGTTGGACTAGATAATCTTAGTGGTCTTTTCCAACCTTAATGAATTTATAATTGTATGAAAATAACCCAAGGGAGGTAAATCTTTGGATAATACAAAACAAATTAAGCTATGTGAGCATATGGTGAGCATGGAATGGAAGTTTTAAAAAGATAAAAATAATTTTTAAAAAAAGACCTTAAGACCTTTCTGAACACGGAGGGACACCTTAATCTACAGCTGACATGACTTGGTGAATTCATATGGCAGTGGTATACCAGGAAGACATCCTCATTCAAATCTAGAAATGAGAAAACTCTGCTTTTGCAGACAAGCTAATAAAGAAACCTGTCAATGCATGTTTATACTTCCACAGCTCACCTATATATTTTCAGTAGCTGTAGTAACCCAACGTTGATGGGTATATCCTTATTTGTAGTCTCTCTAATACTTTGCAGCAGCTGAGAGTTGCCTGGGTTCTGAATTCCCTCATGACGTGACATTTCCTTTTGCCCAATGGATCTGGAAAAATCTTTTTCTTTTAGTATGGCTCAGAAACTATTCACAATTTGCTCACAGAATTTCTATTGATTCCTTCATGAAAGAGTTTTCAGAGTTATTCATCTAGTGCTGCATCCTCAGAGTTTGCAGTGTTCAGTATTTTTTGAAATTCCTAAGCCAAACTGCTGTATTTTTTAATACACCTACTCACAGGTACAACTACATGCACACTCAAGCTTTTTTCCACAAAAATACTGATGAAATAAACAATAGGTTGCTCCACCTAAAGCATAAAGGTACTTCACCAAAACCAGGTGTTGGCTAAGCCAAAAAGAAGTTGCCTTAGAAGCTCCACCTATTCCTCTTCTTAGTAGTAGTCTCTCCTTCTCAATTCCTTGGAGGCCTGGTCCTTCTGACTTCCCAGTCTAATCCAGATGTCTCTCCAGAAAGGGACAATCAATTGAAGTTCAGATATCCATGAAGTAGAGGGGTAGCGGTAGAAATACATGGGATAAACAATTACATATTAGTTTACATGTCACCACCAGAATCTCATTGCGTTGAAGCTGGGAGCACAGCCAACTTGTGAATACATGCTATTATTTTTATCTTTCTCAGTGTGCACAGCTACATTTGGCATTGGTGCAAGAAATGCGATGAGCTTTTCTTCCCCAGGGCTTAATGCCAGCTGCTGAAGCTGACCCGTTTCTCACAGTGTGATGCCTAGATCCTTCAGCCCAGTGCACTTGCATCCATGTTTGCTTGGCAGCAATTTGACTAGCCTGTGCCCTTTGTCTCTGCTATTTCTTTGTTACATTTACTCATCACTTGCAATTTTGAACTGAGCTTTCAAGTGTAGTCACTGTCATTTAATATTTATTCATACAGTGTCCACAACAGAGTGACAAAGGAAACAAATGAGGCGTTGTTGTAATTCAAGTAAATAATCACTGAATGAATTTTGAAAAAAACATCAAGTGACATTTGTAGAAATATGTAGCTATCTGTGAGCTACATAATGTCTCTATGCTCATAGTCTGTGCCAGTGTTTACCATCAGTATTTGCAGAACCTACCAGCCCTCTCTTACTCAGCATTATCTGTATCTATATAGCTGATAGCACTCCAGGGTTGTACTACATGAAAATTCCTCTGGTCACTGTGGATCAGGTGGCAGTTTGCCAAATATAGGCCCTTTTGACAAGTATTTTGCCAACTGTGAGCTAATGAATGGATTTATTCTCTTGTTAACGTTTGTGGGAAGGTTTGATTAAAGGCTGCTGGCTGTGCAGCATGGAGAATGAAACTATACATACGTGGCTGGATTTTCAGTGAGAAAAGGATAGCATGCTCAGGAGCATGAAAAGGACAAAAGTACTCAGGAAAATCTCCTGACTTCCTTTTGAGCCTAATTGCTGGAGTTATAACCTCCTCAGCATGAACTACTCTTGAACAAAATCATTTCAGGCCCTTGTGATTTCTTCTTGGCCAGTGTTGTCATTCTCTAATTGCAACTTTACTGAGCCTTAGTAAGTGGTTTCCAGGAGAGATGCACTGGCTCTTTTGCTAACCTAATTGACCTCATTGTAGTAGAGAGAGGAGGACACTGACACCTTTTGGGTACACCATCACTTCCCAAGGTTTCAGCGGTATGGTGAGCATGATGGTTGGGATCTTACCTAATTAAAAAATTCCTGTGGACTATTGAAAAGAAAACGTGATTGTTCTGTGATGCCGTTCATGAGGTTGGCTAGTTAAAAAATAAAAATAGAATAAGTAGCTTAGTGAAGTAAATCGCCCTGGCAACAGAACTCTGTTCCAGTTAGCTACATCCTCAGTGGGGGTTTCAGCAGCTGGCTGCAAGCTAAGGTTGCAAGCGGTTGGTAGCTTTCCATCACTTCTGTCATAATTCCTTTGGCACTATATGAGAGCACAGCAATGTCAAGGCTTTTCAACTGAAGTAGCAGAAGTAGGAGGCCTTTCCGCTCTCTTGAGTGGTGGGGTTCAGTGGTATTTCCCCAGTGGATGTTAAATTTTTCTCCACAGTCTAGGTTGTTTCTGAACAGTTTCCTAGTAAGGCCAGTGAATACCTGAAGATTGGCAGTGCAAGCTGGTTAAACATTCCAGCTTTATTTTTAGTGAAGCGTTAGTTCTGTAATGGGCTTCCTGATGTGTACCTCGCAGCACTTCAATTTATGCAGCAGGAGAGAGGCTGTGGCAATAGATACGGGTGGAGAAAATGACTTTATTAATAGACTTAGTTGGAGTGCTAGGCACTGCTGGATCACATACTCTTTGAGCCCAATGCAACCTTGAAGGCCCTCTCCCTCTCTTGCTGACCCTCTATCTGATCAGTGGGCTGACCAGCTGCCTCTGCATGCATGGTCACCAAGAGGGAGAGAGTCTGCAATTCTACCCTGCAAATGCCCTTGCACACCTTGGCTAATAATAAATAAAGGTCTTTCTCCCCTGCTGAGATGCAATTAATTTAGGATGCAAATTACTGATTGTGTTTGGGAAGAGGAGCAGCCTTGTTTTCAGAGGTTTTCAATGCCAAAATGGATGAACTGTGAACAACTTGGTGTGAGTTCACTGTTGCTTTGAGTGGAAGGTTGGAGAAGAAACCTTGTGAGGTTCTGTCCAGTATGGATGGCTTAATGAGTACTGTGCTTGCAACTTTTTGGCTGATATCAGGGTTATTTTATTCAGCTACACAAAAGAGCTGCTACTTCACAGAATAAAAAAATAAGGCAAAAGAAGTTATTAACCCTATTCCTTTAATTTGCAAAGAAAAGACAAAAATCGTTCTACCTGTGCTGCACACTTTGCCATGGAACAGCAGTTCCTTCAAGTTATATTGACCTCCTAGAACAAGTG
This sequence comes from Pavo muticus, assembly GCA_016647715.1. Taxonomy (NCBI): domain Eukaryota; kingdom Metazoa; phylum Chordata; class Aves; order Galliformes; family Phasianidae; genus Pavo; species Pavo muticus. The sequence goes on from JACDJE010000151.1 coordinate 1,158,840, forward strand.
ATTTCCTTAAAAATCACATTTACTATTTTATGGGTTTTCTATTTCATTAGGGACCTATTCAAATACAGCAGATTTGATTTTTACCGCCAGTTGCACTGGAAATTCTAGGCCGACTGCTTCATGAACGTTCACATTTAGTGAGAAATGTGATTATAAGAGTATTTAATGACTTTAATTTGCATATATAGTACAGATAATTTTCAGATACTTTCTTTTATTAACCTCTAACTGCCAAATATACCTATAAATAAATAAGGTCAGATTTTATCATTTTGTTTGACATTGACTGGAACCTTGCCTTAGGATACATCCATCTAAGTCTGCTGAACTACTCATGCAGGAAAAAAAACACATCACAAATAAGGCTGAGAATGGCAGAATTTGGCCTGTGTTAATCTGCATATGTAGGTAGTCCATATGTGTTTAAAGGTAACATAGAAAATGACAGAGTTGCTGCATACATTCATGTGCTTGGTTTTAATCTTCTTTTGGTGGCATTTTTCCTGTCATTACTTACGTACAGAAGTAGACAGGAGAAGCTCTCAGTGGATTAGCTCTGCTTTGTGCCATGTCATTTGCCAGCAGTGCTAGCTGCTTTAATGTCCCATGCACAGATACCTACCATTTCAGATAGTGGAGATACTGGTAAACATCCATTGAAGGACACATGCCAGTGTCTCTTGTAAAATCCAGCAATGCTGAATCCTAGATGCCATCGACTGCAGCATGAACATGCAGGACAAATATAGGCAGGCTGCTGGATCGTGATGAAGTAACCCACAACAGAAGGCATAATTTTGCTCCATCCACTGAGCACTGAAATGTGCTCTGAGTCTTTGAAGACATTAGCTGATGAGTTTGAGGAGTAGCTATTGATAAATATCTAAATGGAGTGATTTCCAAAGCATACATTTCAGCCTACATTGAGCAGGTAAAAGTGGAAAAAATAAGGTATCTCTAGCAGTAGGTTGGCCATGGAAAATTTCAAGTCCCAGTACTCTGAAAAGTGGCAATAGGAGAGTTTCTCAGTGAAATGTCTTTATGCTTGAAATAGTTTTATTTAATAAGGAAATGCCTCTAATTTTGTCCTTGGATAAAAGACTCCTCTTGGCTGATATTTAAAATAGATAAAAGCCAGAAAAACAACCAGAGGTGGACAGTTGGATGGAAAACTGGAATTGAAATCATTCAAATATGGCCAAGTTGCAGGTGACTGAACAGCATTAGTACAGCAAGGAAAGGTTGACGTCAGTTCCCAAAAGGTAACTGTGCTGTGTAAATACACATATATATGTCATTTCATACAAGGTAACTTTTGTGTTGGTGTTTTAGGGTGAAGAAGGAGCCCCCGGATTTCCTGGACTGAAAGGTGATAAAGGAGAAAAAGTAAGTCTAAACCTTTATTAATTACACTGTGTAAAGTTTAGAACTTTATAAAGCTATTGAGGAAAACTTAGGAAAATAGCCTCTCTTGGAAGTCTTTTACTTCTGTGTTTTCTTGTTTTGGTATTAGCAAAGTTCTGTAAAGAGAAGAATGTGTCGCTGTGCTGTTTGTCCGCGAGGTATCCTTTCACATCTAAACCCGATGAGTAACCATGCTCAGCCACATCTGAAAAATGTGCAGAGACTGCAAGGGCAGGAACTTTGTCTGAAGTCTGTAAAACACTGAAACAGAATAGAAGACGGCTCAGAGCTAAATGCTTGCTCATACTGAAATACCAGAGTTTCTTCGATGTGAGACATGGAAGGCAAAAGATTATCATGTCCTTTCTTGCTCTGAACACAAATAACCTTTGGACTGAGATGGCCTTTTGCTACTTACTGTGGCAGCCTCATAAAAAACAAAACAAAACAAACAAACAAACAAAAACCACCCCCAAACTCCCCCCCAAATCCCAATATTATTCAGGACTGAGCTTGGTCTATCAGCTAGTATTTACTTAGGATACTTTTGTCAGAAATGCCTTAAATGCCATTTGCAGGAGGGATTATAGTAATTTAGACATTTTCCACCTGTTATAAAACAGCAAATGTTCAGGACTGCAAGTCAAGAGCCTGCTCCAATTAATGCACAATAAACTCATTCTGTTTAATCAGTGCCTATACTCACCAATTGCAGTGCCTGTTTCTCATTTGATCCTTTTTTTTTTTTAACATAATCCACTTTAAAAAAGACAAACCTGCTGCAGATCCCAGAAGTAAAAACACTTGGTTCATTCCTTACCATGTACATGAGCTTGCCTGTTTTGTGTCTATTCTCTTTCCATTTATTCTTTAAATTGCCAGCTGCACGCAGCAAAACATGGCTTTCCCCTGTGTTTGCTGCCAGCCTCAACGTACTTAGTCCCATTCAGCCTAGTGGGCAGACAGATTTAAGAAGCCATGCCTGTTTCTTATGCTATTATTTTTTTTCCCTCCAGCTTTGCATGTTAACAGCTCTGAGACTCACTTCCCCATAAGTAAAGTAGTTCCTATGGACTCTAGAGTTTTTCAAGGCTTCTCTGTTTGCTTTTAGGCTCATTACGTCTGTGCATTACTGCTATGCCTAGAGGCATCTGAGATTTGAAGTGGATGCTGTACAAGCACGGAGTCAACAATAAGTAATAATAAAAAAAAGTAGTACTTAGTTACAAAAACAGCAGATTTTTGTGACAATGGAAGACCGGACAGGCTGAGAGGAGATGATATTAAAATGATTCAATACTTCTCATCAGTTGCACAGCCTTTATATTAATTTATTCTTAAGTGAGATAAGTGGCCAAGAGTGCCTAGTTCCTCATTAACAGCTCATCAATTGGTCATAGTGTGTTAATGTTAGCAGCAGTTCCTCCAGGGACTGTAAATAATAAATGTTTGCATTGAAATGATTCTTCTCATTCCTTATTCTTGTCTTGTAGTACTGCTTATGTCCTTGCACTTGCAACTGTTGTTAATACTGTGCTGATGACAGCTGTGTTGTTGTTACAGGGGTCCCTTGGCTTGCCTGGCACCCCAGGGAAGGATGGAGCAAAAGGAGAAGCCGTAAGCCTTTTCGTTCCTCCTGCGTAATCCTTGCCTTTCAGTGAAAGCCAGGCAGTGGAAATCAATCTGTATTGAGTGGAACATGTCTCGGGGATTTGTATGACAATTTTAGGAGCAGCAGAAACAAATGGCATGAGGTTAATAGCCTCACCAGTCACTAGTAGTGACGGAGAGTGTCATGTGGATTAGCCATCCTGAGAGAGCCCAGGGTCAGCTCTGTTACTGTTCATTAAGTTGGTCGAGGAGGGTGGCAACTTTTTACCTTAGCTGTCATTGGGGAAGGGCCTTTATAATCTTATTTGCTGTCCTCTTGTGGCAGCGATTTGGTAGTGATTGGATGAACTTTGGGAAAGAACTCATTGGAAGGGCAGGAATGCACAAAAGTAGTGATACTTATCAGAAAAGCCCTCGTTTTTCTGTTGTTTACATCCTGTTTCTGCTTTGTGCAACACTGGACACTTGTCTCACTTGGGCAGGTGTGTGATAATCTTCTTATATTGCTTCCCGAACGGATGCAAACTTACCACTTCCTGCCTGGCACAATCTGTGATCAGACAGCTACATATGTGGATTTAAAGAATTTCTTACAGGATCTATTTACTGCATCAATCAAATGTACTATGTTATCTCCAGGGACTCAGCAATTGCACATTGTAGTTGGTGTAAGCTGTTTACTACTTACAGAACCCATTTCTTGCTATTTAAGAGGTTGGGTTTGAAAAATGCATGAATAGCTATTTCAGTTTTCAGTTTGTTTCTTCCGTTTTTTTTTTTTTTTTTTTCAAAGAAAGCACAATGTAGACTTTCAGATCTCTGCATAATGGTACTCAGGACTGTGAATAGAGTTTCCATTCCTAAAGCTGTAAATAATGACTGTTTTGAGTCATCCTAGCCCCAAAAGAGAAAAGATTAGCACTTGCCACTGATATTGCTGTTATTTACAGGGTGAACCAGGACAACCGGGAGCATTTGGACTGCCTGGGCCAGCAGGTCCAAAGGTAGGCTTTCCATTTCTTTTTTACATGGATAAGTATATCTTTTACACTGACTTTTTATATATGTGGATTGCTTGGGTAATTATTTTTTTCTTTGTGACTCCTTTGTTTTCATTGGTGAACGCGGGAGCTCAAAATGCTCGTTTCTATCAAGACATCTGATAGCATACCAGAAACTAGGTATGGTATATAAAGAGAATACCTTTTATTTGATCAACAGTATAGCTGGAGAAGTTGAAGAGAAGTTGAAGAGAACGTGTTTTAGGGCACAAACCTTGCTTCATGTTTTCAATAATGTTCTCAACTTTGGCAAAGATTCAGGTGAGAATTATTATCTCTACTCTCCAACTGGAAAAATAAAACCATGGTAGATCCTAGCCTGGATAATTACATTTCTGTCTATTATGGGAGTTTCACTTTGCACCAGGAGGCAGTGGCAAAATGTCACAGAACTTGAGCCATCCATCATATCACTGCATCAAACAATGTGCTTCTGAATGAGCATTCAGCGAGGCTTGGCTTACCATCAGAAAAGTGCCTAAGCTTTGAAGCCCTTCACATGAGCGATGCTTTGTCCTCTTTCCAAAATCTCAGCTCTCCTTGCCTTGTTCCCTGGTTAGTGAGAGGATAACTAACCAACAGCTACTTTCATCTGTCTTCATAAAACAAAAAGAAGATGGCTCATTACATTGATGAGTGTTTTTCTCAGGGACGTTATGCACAGCAAGCTCACTTCAGCCTATGAAATGTAAGGCAAGGATAATGGATTGGTTGCTCAGACTTCTTTGATCCAGTTCTGCTCCCATACATGCAAAGGTGTTTGAGCGTCACATCTTCCTGGAAGAACTATCTGCTTAACTAAACCTCCTGTTGATTTCACTTATAGCTTTGTCCTCGAGTAGGAGTTAAATGCCTGAATACCATTCTAGATGTCAATCCTCATGGTCATCTGGCTCTGTCTGAGACGACTCCATGAAGCAGTTTATTCATGTAGATCCTTCTGGGTGTCTCACGTACAAGAGAGGCTCCTTCTCCAAAATGTCTAGTTTTCATTGAGGGAAATGTTCATCATTTCCTTAAGTCTCATCAGGAGGATATCAGAAGTAATGGTGTATTTGTGGATTAGTGGAAATACTTGGCAGCCATCCCATGGTTCTCTGCAGGAACTGTATTGCCGTCAGCAACATGAAGGGGTTGATTGTGGAAGTAGCATGGCAGCATGTTCAGCAGGGGATAAATGACAGCTGTAAAGCAAGGCTGGGCTGAGCTGAGTGTGAAGGTAGTCTGGATGTTGTTTTGCCCCTCAGTGGAATTAGGAAGTAGATGAAATGAATGGGATTCATCACCCAGAAATGACTATCAGCTGCATATCATCTATTATATAATAAACAAATATGTGTTTTCTCTATGCCCTGCATATTTTCCTATAGCGGAATTAAAAGCCAGTAGGCTATACAATGCTTTGTTTCCTTGTGTTGTAAAGTTTCTCACTCTTGCTTTACAAAGCTTTTAAAATCAAGCTAAATTGAGGCTGTTACCTATAGCTCCATAAGGGCTTGATTCTGGAAAAAGCTCCATATTTCCCACAAGGATTGTCAGGTGAAATAATGAGACAATGCTGAGAATAAGTTCAGCACTATGGGCTGGGCAGGATAAGTGTTGATAGGGCTCAATCTAAACACAGTTTGATTAGACAGTGCCAAGTGCTCCCAAGGAAGAGGTGAGCTTGGCTATTCCCAGCCTCTAAGCTACAGTGGCTAGATATAAAATGACTGTATGCTTTCGTAGTGACTTTTATTTATTTTAATCGATGCACTGACTATATGTGATGTCCTTGAGCTGGATCCTGGACTGAGCTATTTTAAGGAACAATCCAGGTTTTGTTGACAGGGCTTTAAAATCTAAAATATGAATCAACATTCCTTTGTAAAGCCCAGCTTCCTTGCTCATGTGGAATGGATTGTATAGAGATGGGTGGACTTAGCATTAGGAAAGGTCATATCTCCAATTGCTGTTGTAATGATTACTTTTTGCCTGATCACTTATTTTCATTTTAAATCATCAGCATCAATACAGTGGGTTCAGGCTCTCCCCCAGGCTCCATGGCGGGCTACCTTGCAGTTTCTCTCATCATTTGAGATGTGCTCCTTCCCAACTCAATCATCTTCATTTCCATTGAGGAGGTCAAGTGCAACAGTGCTCAGAAGCTGTACATGCACCCTAGGATGTTCAGCACCCTGTTTATCTGCTTGGCTAAATGATTTCCAATCCTTTGCCTCGATAGCAATTGCCAGCAATTTCTTTTAAGGAAGTGCAGGTTTTACAGACCTCATTAATTGTGTGATGAAATTTCCTATAGCACAGAAAGGAGTCCTGCAGACTTCTGGTAATAGGACTTCAATCCCCAGAGGTACCCTGAATGGATGATTAGGGTACACATAGGGATTACAGGAATGAAATGCCCTTGATAAGTCATCTCTGGCTTTACAGCTTTTGCTGCTCAATGAAGTCTTCAAGGTAGATTGTTTCTGGCTCAGTGTCTTCATCATAAAAATGATTTTCTTCACTCTCCAAGCTATGTGGGTAAACTTCAGCGCTCACCAAGATGGGTATTTGATCTTGCTGGCTGCAATTGGGTAAAAGCAAAGAAGAGCTCTCAGCGCTAGCCTTGTGCTGATCAGGGTCAGAGCGTGGTTATAGAAGGTGCTGTGGTAGACTGGGATGGAAAGAAATATCCATTGTTCAGTGGAGAATGCTCTTACATAAATACATGGGAGCCGGAAAGATACTGAAATGGAATAAGTGGGTTCAAAGTAAAAAGAGTACAGTACGACCCCCTCACTATATGGCATTATAGCAGTTAAACAAAGCTTGAATCGTTGAGATGACCCTTTAGCTTTTCCAATCCTGCAGCATGTACTCAATCTTTTCCTTCTTTTTTTTTCCCCCTACATCTTTCATAAAAGGTTAAAGAGATTTTCTCATGGCTGTCATTGCTGTAGAACTGACATAGCCATAGTATTGCTATCTGAACTGACAGATATCTGCACTTAATAGAAAAACAGAAGGAGAAAGAAAACATAAGTATTTGAAGTTTAAAGTATTAGGTAAGGCTTTCATTTTGACAAATTTCCTCATTCTTGTTCACTTCAGCTGTAGGTCTCACACTTCTCTGGTTTACCAGACATGATCTCAGCACAGGCCTTGAGTGGGATCAGCAAGTCTTCCCACCCAGACAAATCCACTTTCTCTATCTGTAACTTTTGCTGACTGTTATAACCATGATTTATGTAACAGTCTGAGTTGGATGTTGATAATCTGGACAACTAATAGCAGGCTTCTGTTTCTCCAGAGGCTTTACCTGGAATTTGATAGTATTATTTTTCTGCACTCTGAAGACAGATTAAGCGCATGCCTGCTCTTTCTCTGCTCTTAGAGAACTTCCACAGCTGACACTGCGGAGGTCCTCAGGTGTCTTATAATGTAGAGGTCCCAGAGCCAACTTTTCTTGTGCATATACTCAGCTCTTGTTAACTTGTTTGTGAATCTCCCCATGACTCTGTAGCATGGTTGGCTTCCGTACTGAACATGGGTTCAACTCTTAAAACTGGGCTGATGAGCTGCTCACAAGCTTCAGGGCACAGTTTCCTCTGTTTGTGAGTACAAAGTCCTCTGCGGCAGAGGGTGGGGACAGTTTTGGCAATGCTTTGCTTAAAACAGTTGTGAGAAGCTTGCCAACTACAGTTCAGCCAGCCTGCCAGGTCTGTGCTTAACAACTGTTGCAAATGAGATTGTCATTTGGACTAAGGCAAATTGTAAACAGCGGTGTGGCATGGACAGCCTCCAGAGCACTTGTGTTGGGACAGAAGAGCCCCATTTCTGCTAAAAGTTCATTGAAGACAAAGATTGTATTTTTAATTATTTTTTTTTAATATATGTATATTTTTTTATAAGAAACATCCATCAATAATAAATGTAGAAACAATTTTAAAATGCAGTCCTGATCTGTTTCGAAGCCCTTTGCAATGCAGCAATCCAGTGCAGGAGTTAACCAGATGGGAGAAGTAAAAAGAAGGAAAGTCAGATAAGAAACAAAATAATTGGCCAGGAAGATGATGTAAGAAGCCTACCCAGCTCTGTTGGCTACCTTGTCATGCCAAGGCTGTCACCACAGGTTTGTTCTGAGGGCCGATCCTATTCATCCAGAGATCCAGACTGTTAACAGGTGTTGTAAGGCACATCAAAGCAATCAGTGCTTTCTATTTCATTTTACCATCTCCAAGGGAGAAAATCAGTGCATAACCAGCTGAAGGGCTTTTGAAACACCTCTGATTCTCTTGCATTTCTCTTATTTACAATGAAGATGTGGTCTATTTTGCCTTTGGGAATATAGAATCATAGGATGGAATGGACCTTGAGTGATCATAAGATCTAACCTTTTGTGAGAAGAAGAAACCTAGATGATGCTATCTAGCACCCTGTCCAATCATTCCTTGAAAACCTCCATGATGGGGATTCTACCATGTTCCTTGGGAGATTGCTCTAGTGATTCATCAAGATAAAACCTTTTTTGGTGTAGCTAGTACACACTGTCCCCTTGTTGTCTTCTCCATATGTCTCCTTCTGAAAAGAGAGCCTCAGTACTCTTTGTAGCCACCCTTTAAGTACTGGAATAGTGTGATGAGGTACCTCTGAGCCTTCTCTGCTCCATGGCTAAAAGACATAACTGCTTCAGTCATTCCTCATGTGCCAGGTTCTCCAGACCTTTGATCATCTCTGTGGTCCTTCTCCTCTGGACCAGTTCCGCATCTTTTATGAATTGCTGGGACCAGAACTGGACACAGTACTTCAGGTTTTGTCGAACAAGTGCTGAGTAGAGGGGCATGATCACATCTCTGTCTGCTAGCAGTGACCCTGTGGATACAGCTCAGGATATGATTTGCCTTCAGTGATGCAGCTGACTCATGTTCAGTTTGCTGTCTACCAGGACACCAAGGTCCCTTTCAGTAACAAAGATCCTAGCCTGTACAGGGCTATTTTGTTATGTTACTGCAGGTGCTGGACTTTGCCCTTGTCTTGTTAAACTTTGTGTAGTTGTTGCTTGCCCACTCTTTCAGGCTGCCCAGGTCTCTCCATGAAATGACTTTCCCTTTTGATGGGTCCACCTCACCACCCAGTTTAGTAAGCATTTCACCTCTGAAATGACCTCTAGAGGAACCTTCATGTGACAGTTTGCCTTTGTAGGACAATATTGAAAGCAGAAGAGTAAAACTTGCTATTGCCTGAGCAATAGGGACAACAGAAAACATTGGGGTGCCACTTTGGGTAAGTAGATGAAAAGTCAAGTGCTACTGTGTATATTAGTGCTGAGACAGTCAGGAAGTCTCAACAGATTTCTGTAAGCCAAGAAGTATGTTACATTTCTGAATAAGTGTTTTTTTCCTTAGTCCTTTATGTGAAAATGTTTGTTATCTTACTTGATCTCAATTCTCTGCCAGGGATCTGAGGGAAAACAGGGTCCCCCAGGTATTAAAGGCTACGTAGGAGCACCGGTAAGTTATGACTATTATTAAGGTTTTGATACTCTATAAACTTTATCCAGTTTTTCAGTATGTTCTGCCCACTTATATTTTTTTTAAATTAACCTGCAAATTGTATATCTGACCTCTTACCTGTACTGTGCCCAAATTGTGAAGCTTTCTTGACTTCACTGAGTTTTTTCTGTCTTCTTTAAATGAGAATAGAGCTGTACCTAGAGAATTGTCAGTAATAATGACTTGATTACCAAGTTAACAGCTGGGAATTTTGTGATACTCCCACTGTAATGCAATTGCTTTGGTCTGTGTTGATGTGCCATTTTATATGGTGCTTGAAAACTTCATCATAACACCAAGCAAAAACACCAACTGTCAGCAAATTTCCAATCATATTTTCAAAACTGTCAGTAAGCAGCACTTTGGGCTCATGGGACAAACTTGCCTTGAATGAGTGGACAGCAATACCAGAATAAATCATGTTGTCTCTGTCTTGTGGTCTCACCTTTCTAATTACACAGGCAGCCTTAAAGCAGGTGTTGCAAAGACTGATTGGATTTTTTGGGTTTTAATAACCTGGCTATACATCAGTGTGCTTTAGTGGCATACCAGACATGTTCATATGCTGAAAGATTTCCCTGTACCAGCCAAGGTCTTTCTTTAAAACTCACTACAAAGAGGCCCAACATGTTCAGAATGGCATGGGCACTTTTATCTTTGCACAGGTGCATGCTTTTCCCTTTGGAGTCCAAGGTTGAACTCTGTTTAGCCTGAAGACGATGACATGAATACAGTGGTGGCATTACCTCATTACCTACCCGTGCCGCAGATCCTTGAAACGTTAATGAGATAAATGAGAATATTCACTCCTGCTCCTTGACTTTCCTTTATGAATGAGAAGCAAAGCATCTACATGTAGTGCATGGTCACCAGAGGTTGTGTTCATGTACACCATCAGACTGACATTTGGCTTGAGCTGCTGGGGAGCAACAAGGCTGCAATCATCCACACAGTTCATATGAGGGCCCCGTGGTTATTACTGTGTTAAAAGAGTCATGTTTAAAACCTCACCTCATCTGTTTTTTGGAAATAGTATGGTTATTGCTTTGCAGTATGGAAGCAGTGCATGCTCATTTCAGGTCATTAGAGATAGACAGGACTGCGCAGTTTGCTCACAGTCAACCATAGCATGAAATCTGAATATCATAATAGTTAGATAAGTCATCCTATGGAACAAATAAGTCCAGACAGATAGTTCTCATTAGCTTGGAGTTAAGTCTTCAGTATAGTGTAAAGTTTAAATATATTATAATAAGTGATTTAAGCTTCAGCAGTTTTAGAAAGGTCACTACTGACTGAGCATATTTGCCTGCCTGTAGCCACTAGCTGATTGCACAGTTGCTACAAAATAGATGGTGCTTCCTGTGCCAAAAGAGGGTGAAATAAATACATTCCTGCCCATTGAGTTGATCTCCAGTGTTAGCATTGCTGTCATTCATCAAACCAATCTCCAGCAAATGATTCTGATGTACGAGGAAGAAGATGAACTACACTGTCCAGTTGAACTCCAGCACTGGTTTCACAGTGCACAAATACACTTTGGTCTCCAGGACAGGGATTATTTAGCATTTGTCTATTCTCAGAGGTACCTGCTGTCTGTCTAGCTACTGCATCCAAAACCACCAGGAATGGACATTCTTCCTTGTTTATGCAATAGGTTTTTCCAGCAGTATTGTCTTTTACCTAAGTTCTCACTGTTTGTGAGTAATATGAAAAATGCTCAGCACTGGATGGTTTCCAGATCATCTGCAGCTGTGATGTGTTGCCTGTCCCTCCACACTGGTGCTGGCAGGAGGATTATGTGTCTGGGAACAATTGCAGAATTGCAACAGTATATTATTACACATGGTCTTGGGTCCACTGGTCATCCTTGCTCTGTGAGTCTTCTTAGACTGTGCTTGTGGCCAACTCTGAGGACTGGTAACACAGTAAATGTCCTCGAGGGTCACTTGAATAGACTGTGCAGACATCCATTGATTTGGAGGAACTATGCATCTTCTTGCATTGAGTTGTATAATCTCTTTTTCCTCGTATTTTTAGGGTCTACAAGGAGAAAGAGGAGAAAAGGGAACACGAGGAGACAAGGTATCCCTTCTGCATGCTTCGAAAAGCCACACTACTTTGTCCTTTGTCCTTTAGACCAGCAGCTCTGAAGGGTGATGATGGAGAGTTTCTTAACTGCTCTGCACCTTCTGGTACTGTCCACAAACAACCTCCTGTGAGAGTGCAGAAGGAGTTTGCGGATCTTTGCTCTCTACTAAGCACACGTTTAGATCTGTGTGCAGCTGGAGAGAGAGGAAAAGAGAGGAAGATTTGGGTAATGGGATGCCGTTGAGTAGAGTTAGTGGGGTGTCCACACTGTGCGCAGTGTGATCTCTAAAAGAAGTCTTCACTCTCTGTCTCACTGTAGTTTCTGAAATTATCCAACTTCTACATTTCTGTATTCTCTCATCACTGTAAGCTCAGTTTTTAATGAGTACAAGGTAGTTTCTCTATTAAGAGCTTCATCCAACAAGTGTTGCTTCCAATCTCCTGCTCTCTTCTATCTGGGAATAGTGGTTTTACACAGCATAGGACTCTCTGGGATTTGAACTGCCTTGGTTAAGGAAAGAAACCAAGTGCCCATTATACCCACAGTGTGCATTTAGAAGGAGAGCCAGGCAGACACAAAGCCTTTCATTATTTCAGTTTGCTCATCATGTTTGGAGAGATCTCAGATATGCCTGCACTTCTGCTGCAGACCTGCCAGCTTGTGTTCAAAGTTTCTTAGATATGGCACTGCCAGGAGAAATGGGTGCTGGGCAGATCCTGCTCTGAAAAGAGATGGGATATATGGTACAGCCATGCTCTCAGCCCAGCCAAAGTTGTCCATCTTTTCCTGCAGGCAGGACTGGCTTGGTGTGTTGTGTATAGTTTCCTCTGCTGCTTTACTGGAGGTGAGGTTGTCTAATCTGCTGGAATATTTGGCTCCTGGAAGAAAATCCATCTTTCTGACATCACCATGATGGGAGAGGAAGCTGGAGCTGTGTGTGGGCTGATGACTGACTAAACTAGAGAAAGATTAAAGTGCAAAAGAAATGAATTAGGTTTTGTTTCATTACAAAGATATGAGCAAATAGAGACCCCCCTTTTTTTTTCCTCCCCTTTTCCTGTATTTTTTCTATTCTTCTTCCTGAAGCAGACAGATCTCTGCTACAGCAATTGTGCTTTGATTTTTTCCTGACTTTAATGCTCTTCTCAGAGCACTCACTGCCATTGCTTTAACTTTTACCAGCTGCTATTGCTGCAAAAAACAGTGGGCGTTGATGTGGCGGGCCAAATATTTCCCTGTCTGCTCTTCAGTCTGTAATTTGAAGACTGACACCTACGCAACCTGTGTTTCTTCTCTGCCTGAGAAGAAGAGTGTTTATTGTATCACACAAGAGTGCTAACCCATGCACTGAGTATTGGTCTATTCATAGAATCACACAGAATCATTAAGATTGAAAAAGACCACTAAGATCATCTAGTCCAACCGTCAACCTATCCCCATCATGCCCTCTAAACCATGTCCCACACTGCCACATCTACCCTAGTATGACAAACCCTAGCATTTGATGCCTAATATGATAAAAGACCTAACATCCCATAGTAGTATCCCATCTTGCCATCATGTTCTTATATCCTGCGACGCCTAATGAAAATACTGAGGTTTCATAGTGAGGTTCCCAAGCCCAGTATTGTTGATTACATCTGCACTTCAGGAGACCCGCTGCATAAGGAGAGTGACATCTCACATCTTTTTGTGTCCAATGGGCTCACTGTGGATTTCTGTAGAATTCTATTTTCAACAAATCAGTGCATGCTGATCCATCAGTTTCTTTCAGCAAGGGAAGGAAAGGGAGTCTCAAAGTAAAAATCTGAGAATAAATCTTTTAGAGATTATTCTTTCTTTCTTTTCAGGAAAAATATGCTTTATCTAAATGGCCTTTTTCAAAGAAAGAAAAAAGTAATATACAGTAACAGTTTTTTTCTGAAGAAACATTGGAATGCACAGTTCTTTGGAACACTTTCAAACATCTCTAGTGTGTGCATTTGTATAAATAATACATTTGCCTTTCCCAGTTACTAGCAGTAGGAATACTGACTTTTCTGTTTTGGCAGCTGAATGAGCATGTGTGAAGTACTCGCTGCTGCAGTGTATTGATGCTAAAACATTCTCCTGAGAATATAGTGCTCATTTTGTCAGCAACCCACCAGATTCTCGCTTATTGCAAGTCTCAGATTCGGGATGCTCACAGTTCAGTTAGACAGTGCAAATGTTTTTATGAACTTGGAAACTATTGCCCCAGTATCAAGTAGGTCTGGATATCTTACAGTGGTTTTTCAGCTGTTTTTTATAGGGTAGAGGTCTCTCTAATTTCATTTATTGAGTGCATCTTTTTGAAACAACCTCTTTGTTACAAGGCTGATTGATTACCTAAAGGGGGAAAATAAATGGATTGATATGCACCATTTCTGAATGCTGAATTAAGGCAGGCTTCAAATTAAATCCAATGCAAATAATAACAGAGGTCTGATGAATTTCCTGTGGGATATCGATCAGAATTAAAAATCCCAGAAAGTAAAAAAAATAAAAATAAAAATAAAAAAATTAAAAAAGGAGTAAATCTAATACTCTGCTGTCACTCCTTGTGCTTTTACAGTTTGTTTTTACATGTACTTTTATGTTAGCACTAGCAATGTGTGCATGTATTCGATCATTTGAATTCAGCAGCATGTGCAGGATTCAGGAAAAAAAAAGCACTGTTTTACAGAGATTTAAGCAATTATGCAGTAAGAGAAAGACCCTATTCAAAGTTTTAAACTAAAGTGGCTACATGGGAGAGGGTCACAATCTCCAAGGAAAAGTAACAGGAGCATGGCATTGATCTTGTCATCGTTTCTCTTGAGGACCTGCTTTATAGAATATGAAATGTGTGTATTCAGTTTGACTGTAGGGGTACAGGGGAGGTCAGGATCAGAATACAAAATGGTCCTTAAAATGTAATACTGCAAAGCTGAAGGTGACATTGAGAAGGAGCAAGTACAGGATGCTACGTATGTGTAGGACAACTAATTGCACGCTGCTGCAGATTGGGAATAACTGATTAAGGGCCTGTCCTGCTAAAGGTTGGGGTAAAACAAGTATCATCTTGGGATTTAAACAGAAGAGTAGTCTACAGATTGTGAAATAATCTTTCTTCTCAGAGCTAGCTTCAGCTGAGCTCAGCTTCAGGCATCCAGTTACAGTGAAGGCATGGAAAAATTGAATAGAGCCCAAGTAGGAGAAGCAAAAATGATAAGAGGTCTGAAAAATATGCCCTTTAAGAAAAGTTGAAAGTATTGAGGTGGTTTAGTCTGGGGTTTGAAGTTCTAAGGGGAAGTTTTCTGATACATAAAAGGCCATTGTAAAGATGAAGGGAACAGCCTGTTCTTTCTGTCCAGGGGGCTTAGGAAAGAAATACTTGTTTGAAGCAGTAGGAAGAAAAAGTCAGGTTTAGATATAGGGTAAAAAACGTATCTGCAGGTATTGAAAGTAAAGTAGTGGAATAAATTGCCTGTGGACTTTGGGGACTGTCCATCTCAGAAAGCATGTAAGAATAGATTAATTGATCCCTCAGTTTAAGGAAAGCAAAGGTGAAAAATCAAGCACTTATCTGTGTAAAAGTGAGCTGTGGCTTCATTATTTAGAGCTGTTCTAGATTGATGCTCTCCTGGTACACTTTATCTGGTTTACATGAACCTGGCTTAGCAGGCAGAGGAAGGATGCCCAGGTGGAGATCTGGCATACAACCACTTTTCATCTCAAAATTCACATCCCAGATACCTGATGCTGAGTTTTCTAGATAGACAAGTACCAATGCTTAGCAAAGTTAGAAGGGATAACAGTTTATTAATCACTACACTTGGTTCACCTCCTTATTTCTGGAAGCTCTCAGCAACCTTGTGGAGTACAGCTCTTCAGGCATTTTCTCTAGTGGAATTATATGAATTGCTCTTCTTGTATCTTTATGCTTGAAAGGAATAACATGGACATCTCTTGTAAAGCACTGATCTAAACATCATAGATTTGTTATAATGATTCTTTCTCATCCTCCTCCAGGGAGAACAAGGCTTAGATGGGTTCCCGGGAAAGCCAGGTGTGGAAGGGAAACAGGTACGTGGCAAATCCTCAACAACTGGAGGCTTTTCTTTGGAGTGAGAACAAGTTGCCTTAAATTTGTGAGCTATCTTGGACAACTGGTGAGTCATGGCAGGACTCTCCTGCATCTGCAGTTTTTGGAATCCTTATCCTAAGGCTCTGTGTTGGCACAGTCTTCTGTTCCTTCTTTTTTTTTCCCCTCCCTTTTCCTTTTTCTCTTTTTCCCCTATTTTCCTTTTTTTACAACTTTTCTTCTTCTTTTTCTGTTTTTTTTTTCTGTTTTT
Organism: Pavo muticus; assembly: GCA_016647715.1. Lineage (NCBI taxonomy): Eukaryota > Metazoa > Chordata > Aves > Galliformes > Phasianidae > Pavo > Pavo muticus. The sequence goes on from JACDJE010000151.1 coordinate 1,174,897, forward strand.
TCTTTTTATTTTTTCTGTTTTCATTTTTCTTTTTTCTTTACTTTTTTTTTTCTCTTTAAGAATTAAATTATAACACAACATGCATTTAAAAGTGCCAGTGAACATGATAGGTTAGAAGTGTGTATGAATTTTCATTAAAGACATAAGGAAGCACACATAAAAATGTAGCTGAGCCTGACTTTTATAAAGTTGTGGGTTTTTTCCACCCACAATTTGAAAGGAGGAGAACTGGATTTAATGTGTTTGATTTCTTTTCAGTATAAAATTTTGGAACTATTTACATTTTTAAAACAAGACAAAACTGGAAAGATATTCGATAAGATCAGTACACTTCTGATTAGAGAGATAATGCTCTGTCTGTATCTAAAACTACTATCCATACATCCCACAAGATGTTTTCATTACTCAGACTCCTATACCTAATGAGAGACATTCTTCTTCTTAAAGATCTTCTGGTCTAAATAGCAGAGGATGGAGTAGGAAGGAGAGACTAGAATGGGATGTGATATGGCAGAAGTCATGCAGCTGTTGTTGCCACCTTTGAGCCTACTACATCTGCATTCTATCTGTCATTGCTCCCTTCTGTGGAAAGGGTCATTTGAATGCATGTTTTGTCATTTGCAGAAGTTGAGAAGCTGCCTTACTACTTTGCTCCTTTGGAAATCAGAGCTTTGATTTGATTTGGTTAGGAAGTCATTTTGTTTCCCTTTCAGACACATGCATTAAGATGACAAGGTTTAGTGTCATAAGCAATCCTAGCCTTTGTTAAACTACACCTTCCTTTCTGCAAGGTGATAGAGATTATCATGCTTTTTTTTTTTTTTTTTTCTGTTTCTCTGTGGGAGGTTTGATCATTAATCATCACTTTCTCTCTGCTCTGTTCGTCAGCCATGTTTTACCCTATACTTTGAAGTATTTCTCTGGTTAGTGTTTATCACTATCCTTATAAGATGGAAATGTTTCCTGCTGCTAGATGTGGCACTGCAATCTCAATGAACTATGTTCACTGTGCCCATTGCATTGTTTACAGGACTGGCTTGCACTTGCAACAAATGTGAATGAAGGGAGAAATTGCAGAGGAATGTAAAGGTGGATGCTGATTGTTTACTGCTTCTCAGGAACAATTTCTCCAGCTGACAGCCTATTACAGAAGTTGCATTATTCCAAAGCTGTTCTGCCTTTTTCATGTCTTGACATCTAGCAGTGGGCAAGTCTTCATGCCTGCATTTTATCCTAAATTTTCTATTTGACACTGATATACTCCTTGAAGTGCAATCCTCTTGAACCAACAGGAATTGGAGGGCTGTTATCGTGCTTCCTGTGGCATCTCCATCCTTATTTCCCTTCTTTTCCACATAGTAGAGACAATGCAGTCTTATGTGCATTAGCTTATACTACTCTGCAGTTGAACATAGCTGATTTCAGTGTTAACTTCCAAACCTGCAGCCTTCTGTTTCTCCAGTACTTTAAGGGGAATTGCAATTGATGGCCTAGTGTAGGTAAAACAAAGTTTTTTTTCACTTTGTTTCCTATTTACAGGGCCCTGCTGGCAGCCCAGGCCCTCCAGGTGGCAGTGGGCCCAAAGGAGAAAAGGTGAGTTGGGGTGGCATGCATGGGAGGGGTTTGAAGACACATTTATTACTTACTCCATGAGCCCCAGTGCTGGAAATATCAAGGCTGTTGGCTTAATATTTCTTTTATTTGTGTATAAGTGAAACTTGTATAGATATAAATGTGTAACTTTTCTGATACTGCTTCAGTCAGACATGGGTGTAAGTGAGGGGTAAAATAGGTCTGGTTATAGCTCTGCTGCTGATGGCTTAACCTTCTTTGTGGAAGTACAAGAGCTTCATTATTTTGCAGGGTTACTAAAGTTTCCAGGACAGCCTTATCTTTTCCTTCTTGCTCATGCTGACATGTTTTTGATATTCCCTACCTATTTCTTTAGCATAAATAGGAAGATGTGCCTAGCTCTGCATTTTCTTTCTCCTTTTCTCATCCAAGTAGTGAGCCTTACCCAAGAATACAGACATCAAAAGTGAATCTAATTACTTTTGATTCATATTCAGAAGGTCTAAGTGAGGTTTCAGAAGGAGCGCTTATCCATGGACGATTTAGCGGTAGGTTGTTAGGGTAGTATGGTTACATTACGGTTGGACTTGATGATCTTGAAGGTCTTTTCCAACCGAGTGATTCTATGATTCTGTGGAGTTAACAAGAGATAGGAAGATCTTTGTGCTCCAGCATGTGTGAAGTAAAGAACAATCTTGATTTGTAAGTCTTCATCCTTATCTCTGTTGTGGCTGCATCTGGCTCTTCCAGAAAATGTTTAGCTCCTTGCTCCGTTTTCATTGTAGATGATGTATGTCTCTTCAGTCCTTCTGACATACTGTGGACTCTCTTTAGAATAAATAACCAATAGTAATTAAACTTGTCTTAAGAGGAAAGAAAATGAATGGTATGTTGGGTCAAGCAGAGACTTAAATAATGAAGAAATAGAGTGTGAAAGGAAGCTAAGTGATCATTTTTGCATTGGACTGTACCTAAAGTAAAGGAGATACTTTCTGGAAGCTTAGTCTTAAAGCATGATAAATAGTGGGCCCTGCTGGAGACAAACTGCTGGAACAAATTGATAGCCTGGGTGGCAGTCAATCATGCAGAGTGGATGTAGCATCTCAGTGTCCTGCAAACACTTGTAACGTCATTCTGCGCTGTAAAAATGACTTGAGGAAAAAGGCACCATTTTAAGACAGTAAGTATCATTAAAATCAGTGTATATCATCATAATAACAGAAGACAATCAGTTCCTGCTTGTATTCATATGCAGAGTGGAGAAACAAGTTAAATGGAGTTGCATATTCATATCTATCAACTCTGGGATGGTACCAAAATTAAGAATATGCAACAGCCACTGGAAAACACTGAGATGTTTGCTTTTGTTCTGTGTTATGTTTTGTGTTATGTTGTGCTTTGTCCTACCTTACCTTTTTTTCTTTTTCATTTTTGTTTTTTCCTGCAGGGTGAACCAGGGCTCCCTGGGTTGCCAGGCTCTTCAGTAAGATTTTTGTTTTTGTTATCTTAATCAAGTATTATAAGCTTTATTGTATGAAAATAGAAATGGAAGATGGGAATTTGGAGGCTTTATTCAGTGTTTTTAAATGGATTTTCAAAAAAAGTGAAATTTAAGCCAGTTAAGATTTCTGAATAAGTTCAAACAAGGAGATGTGCTGCCAATAATTCTGGGAGATCTTGAAGTGTGAAGATTAGGACTTGAAGAGAAAGCATCACCTCAGGTACATCTGATAAAGCAATGCTGTGACGTGGCTGTGCGTTTTCCAGGACAGTCACTGAGCCAGTGCCAACAAAAGTGGTAAAGGAGCAAACCGAGAACATAGAGAAGGGCTGATCTTTGCTGTGGCACAAGCTTTACATGTTTTTAAACATCCCTTTCTCTTCAGTGATGCCTTCATTGAAACCAAAAGTATCACTAGCAGGGGCACAAGATATCTAGAGTTCATTTCTGAGTGAATGGAGAAAGAAAATATACAGAAATATACAGAAAAGTATGCAGAGGAGAGGTTTAAGACTGATTTCTGCAGGGGCTGGTACCAAAGCTTGTGGGGTACATCCATTTTGTTTTCAAAAAAATGGATGAAAATTAGGAAATAGTACTCTAGGACTATTGGTGGAAAGCATTAAACCAGCCACTGAGACCAGTAACACTGAATATAAAATTGTGCCAATGAAGAACTGAGAGGACTGACAGCTGTCAGTCACAGCCACTTTGGTTGCATTGAGGAGTACTTACTAACTAGTTTATATTGATGAGATAATGAACTATCTTACTGCCTATACAGCCACGCAAATCCTGTCACAGGCAGCTGAGCGAGCAAACCCTGATCTGCTTGAATAGACTATATCCCTCCAGCATGCACACTGGGGGAATGGTGAGGGGAGAAGAATACATTGTGTGGGATAGTCATATTCCAGCACCTCTTTGTTGTCTTTTTCAGTTTTCCCCTTGATGACTCTACATTTTTATTACAGGTACCTATTGAAGGCCTGAAAGGAGAGCAAGTAAGAGAGATTTGATATCCGTGCTTCCATTGCAAAGGTGTTTTATGTGCTTCAACTGCCTGTTAGATTAGATTTTGCTTTAAAATGGCATTTCAAAATTAAGGTGGATAGACACATTGTCAGGGAATCAAGAAACAAGTTAACATATAGTGGGAAAAATAAACGAGAGGGAAAAGGGTAACGTCCTTCTGAAGTGCAGTGAATCTAACATGAGTGACAAGTGTAAATTGGAAAGACTGAGCTACGCAATTCTTTAAATCTTGGACAGTGTTAATACAAAAGTTAACCTGTGTCTGGAATATCCAGGGTAGCCCAGTGTCTTTGTTAACTTACTACCTTTGAGGAAGAGAGAGTCAGTTATGGTTAAATGATGACGAGGTGCGGGTGGATCATTCTGTATGCACTGCAATCAGTGCTGGCAATTCAAGTAGCCCCAGGGCTAAGAAGAAAATCAGCTGATCTCTGTACTGCTGCTTTGGGAACCATGAGGAAAGGGGTGGTGTAGGTCCTGTACAGCTTACCTGTATGAGTACTATGCCCATATGATTTTTCCTGCCAATATTTTAATACTTTTTTTCTGTAACTTCTTTCTGCAGGGAGAGCCTGGCCCACGAGGACCTCAAGGCCAACCTGGACTTCCTGGACTCCCAGTAAGTAGTTTCTCTTACTGCTTACAGTCCTCAGAAACTGAAACTCAGACTGATGTGAGGCATACATGCACAACATTATACATTACCCAGGCACTAAGGTCTTATACATTGCCCCCAGTTTTCTTCACCTGTAAGCCGTCAGAGAATGATGATCAAAGAATGGTTGCTGCAAAGGGGTTGGCTTCAAGCCACAATGTCCCAGCTATAATAAGAGATGGGTATGTGTGTTTGTATCTCAGCAAGGAATACAACGCAGTATTTGCAATAATTTAGGCACAACTGCATTCTTTTTACTTATTTGTGTCTTCCAGGTATGTTTTATAACCCAACTCTGTAGTGAATTTCATATTAGACTGCTGCCTGATTTGCACTTACTCTGTATTTACTCGCTTTTTAATTTTTCCTTGTGTTTCACTGTTGATTGGTTTTGTAAACTTGATGGCATTGTGAAGATTACTTAGGTAAATCTGATTTTGATTATGTGATTTAAACATAGTTGTGTGCTTTGTATTTAATCAATTGCCATTTTTCTGTATCCCATATTCTTATTCTCTTCTGCTCACAGGACAACATAATTATCAGCTAAGTGTTGTCTAGGTGCCATGTAGTAACTGTAGCCCAGCATAATGAGGGAACAGTTAAAAAGTTTATTAGTTTTTCTTACTTGGTTAACCTTCTAAAAATATTTTTACTTTTAAAGGGAGAGGCTGGTCCAGAGGGCAAGCCTGGAGTCCCCGGTTTACCAGGTCAAAGGGTGAGTTGCTCTTTTTATTTAATGTTAAGTCTCAGTAGGCCAGGGACAGCAGTGTTGAATAAGTGTTGGTACTTTGACTCATTTTATGTATACTTTTCCATTTATTTAAGGATCCTTAAAGCCTGGATCCATTCTCCTATCCCCTCTTTCTGGTCCAGCAACATTCAGTACCTCTTGGATTCCACAAACTGTATTGCAATGCCCTATTGCCCTGGGAAATTTTCTTTCTTGTCCTTTGCTCTCCTCTCTTTGTCTCTGCTCCTTGCTGTCAAGACGATTCTTACTCCTCTTCCCCATGGGATCCTAAGTTATTTATATTGATGGCTATCAGAGGTAAAATTAATTGAAACTTTATTTTCTAAAGGAATTTTCCTTAGTCAAACTCAGCCACATAGTTAGTCTTTAAAAAACAAAGCAAAATATTTTCTATAGAAAAAGCAGTGACTAATACGAAAAAAATAAAAGTCTGCTGGAAATATATTTTGAGCACTGACAAATATCACTTTGCTCCATGTTTATTGGTAAATGCTACAAGAATGTAAAATCAGGTAGAATTTCCTATAAAAGTCTCATAGAAGCTATTTATGAACTTGCCAAGCCTTGGAAACTGACCTACAAAATCACCTCATTTTAGGTGGAAAATGGATCGGAAGAGTCTTAAAAAAGCTTTAATTCCTAAAAATGTAAAAATAGAGTCTTGCTGCAAGTGAAACTTGTAATAATATCATCCCTATTAAGATATGAATCTGAATGCGGAGCCATTAATAAGATGGACAGGTTGAAATTTCAGAGAAATGCTGTTGTCTTGGAAGTAAAACCCAAAGACGCTTAGAATACATATTACAAAGTGGAGCCTTTCTGTTTTGTTTCATCTTGAGAGCACTAATGTGAGTATGGGAAGGCAGAGGACAATACAACTTTGACATACATTTTTTGATAGATGGTTTTCTGCAGACTTCCAGTTGAGTTGCATGATATTGAATTGAACTGTAAGCTTGGCTTTTAAGAATCTTCTGCTGGAGAAGATGATGCTTGCAGTCTTCACGTTAATGCTATATCGGAATAGGTCATTTACTTTTTTTGTAATTTTCGAGTGTTTAGAAAATATAAGCTTATGGCTTTTGCAAATAACTTTGCTGTGCTTTACTTATGAGTTGACAAGTTCTGATTTGGCCTGGTTTTAAAGCCTGCTGTGAAACAACGCTTTTTTAATAACATTAATAGAGCGTATTAGCTGAGTAAAGGACAGTGATCTGTCAGGGTCTGCCACACAATACACGATGATCCTGCTAATGATCATTTGATTAGAGATGTCATTTGATACACACTGAGTTTGAATGTTTCCCCGACTCTGTTGTGTCTAGCTGGTTAGACTTTTCCTGAGGGTCCTTATTAGTCACCAAGCATCTTAGGTGGATAGATATATTTTTTTAATTAAAACCACTATTCAATGATTAAATACCTGAGGTGAATCAAAACCTTGAGGTTGGTAGAGCTATATGGATAAACTACAGATGTGGGAGAGAGACCTGATTAGCAGATGCTGCTGATTCACCATTAGCACAGTTCTTGCTTAAGCACGGATCCAGGCGTTGATTACCATCTCACATAAATTTGGCTGCAAAAACAAGTATTTCTCTAAAAAATTGTAGAAGTTAAAATGCCATGAACAGAAATCTTTGCAAGTATCTATTCAAGTCTGTTTTTAAATGACTGGATGTGAGGTAAAGGCTGGCTCTGAAGCCACAGCGCTATGAGGATGTGGTCACGATGCTGCAGTTTGGTTGTGAGTTTAGCCCTGTGTTTTTGCAAGACATTAGTCACATCTCTTCACCTCTGTGTCTGCTGTAAATAGTGGCAGGTGTGTATGGTTAGATAACTATGTGAGCACACCAAACAGAACTAAAGCAGTATTAAGAGCATGAGTTTACCCCTAACCATGTTTCAAAGCACAGCTTTGAGTCATGCCAAGAAGCTGTCTCCCCCAAATGTTCCTACTTGATAAAGGGACGTTCTTCTTTGTGAAAAGGAGTGTTTGGCTGTACAAACATACATGTCTGTGATCTTTGCACTTGGAGCCCTGGCCCATGTAGCCTTCCATGTTGTGGTGAGGACAGAAAGTCAAAAATAGCCTGAGGCAGATTTGGGTCTCCTTTCCAGTGTTGTTAGTAGATCTTGTGTTGAACAGATGAAATTCACTATCTGCTTGGCTGACCCCTCTGCTGCTTTATACAGGTGGAGTTTCAGGATGTGATGTTACACCAGTTTATATATCTTGAACATTTCGTTCTTGAGGGACTGTATAACAGTTCTGCACTAATATCTTGTAACATAATAGACGGAAGTCTATTACAGTGCAAGGGTAAATTCCAACTTCTGATATGCTTGACTTCAGGACCCTCTCAAGTAACATGCTGAAAAGAGGGGCTGATATGGGACAGTTACTGTTTTGCAGTATGGTTCAACCTCAGCTTGGCCATATGGTCCACAGTTGAGGTTTAGATGAAGATGATGCACACACACAGATCTTCTGTTCTGACATGTATACGTAGATACAAACTTCTTTTGGAGTTCTTAGAAGGCTACAGCATTTTAGTTAGCTGTAGTGCAACTGACATAGGCTGCTTATGGACTAAAAATGTTTGGAACAATTTTGTAGGGGAACGTGTGCCTCATAATACAGTCCACTGGAATTGGAAGTCTTTGAGGTCTTTGAAGAGAAAACCATTGTTGGCTGATGTCGGAAATACGATGCTGGGGCCACCTACACAGTATAAATGAAATTTCACAGAAGTTGACATATTGTGCCAAATATCCTAATGATAGTCTGGCCAACAAGAGTGGAGTCATAATTTTCAGAAAGATTTCTAAGAAAAAAGGAAGCATGATATTCTTTTGGCATGAACTTTGGTTCCAGTTACTGATGAAGAAATAAAAGAATATGTGGATTAGCACAGTTGGCAGTAAGCAAGGCACGTTATTTACGGAGACACCATTTGTGTTACAGGAAAGGAAGTGGGGAATTAATTTCTTAAAATGATTATTGCAAACTTAATCTTTCTTATAAAGGCATTTATTGTGCATTTTGTCCAAAATAAGACTTTTCCAATCACCCCTGCTTAGACTGTACAATTCTTGGAGCAGCTGCAGAATGTTCTGCTTACATTTCACACAAATGTGACTGAATAACCAGGGGGGGTGAACACTGATCATCAGGGCTTCTAATGGCCCAGGGCTTCTGACCAGGGTAATCCATATCTTTTGCATTTGGTGCCTCACCACCAAACAAGAATTGCTGTCTGTAGACACCAAAAACTTTATGTAGACTCTAGGCATGCCCAGCTGATCTCCTCCATGCAATGTGGAGCACCACTGTGCTCTTTCAGTGAAACTTTTCAGAAGTTGCGGACTGCAGATCAGGATGCTCACGCTGCTCTTGAAAGCACAGAGGTAACTAATGAGTCCCAGAAAGTGTTCCTGAAGGCTGGAATTACTGCTCTGCAGGAGGATGCAGTCTGAGATAGCAGGGGACAAGCTGAAGTAGATACTACTGGACTCTAGCTGGCTTTAGAGAGAAGTTGTTTCCAAGCTGACCTATGGGTATGATTGATTATCTTCCTATTGCTTTATTTAGAAAAATTAAGCAGAAAGTGGAGAAAGTGTTATGGTCTGAAAAAAAGCTGATGGTATTGCAGTGACATTATTGCCAAATTTATCAGAAGCTCACCTTGCTGTATATGAACCTCTTCCTCCTGCAGCTCATTCCTAGGAGCACCACTGTGTACAGTGTATTTTCAGTGTAATAATGCACACTTGCAGACATAGATCTTCAACACAGAAAGCTAATAGGAGGGCTACACAAATCTTGTCTGGTGGCACAACAGTGGCAACATGCTAGAAAGAGCATAGGTTGGGAAGACAAAACATCATTTGTACATTTAAAACCACTTCACCATTAGTCTGATTTAGTTGCAGGTCTTGAAGTCTTTTATGGGCACAAAAAAATTCTGCATAATCCCCTCAGTACCTCTGCTGAAATGCTAATCTGATAATTCACCTCTATCTTCCAATTTTGTCTTGGGAGGAAGAGATAACAATTCCAACCTGAACCACACAACTGAATTATGTTCTTTTTATTAGCCAGCTGCTTCCAAGTGCCTGGCATCCGAGGTCTGTATTTTGACAACAATACCCTCATATTGATCGCGCACAATGCAAAGAACAAAGCATTGCTGTTCTCATCCATCCCTAAGACCGTTCAGTGACAGACAGAGACAGTACTCTTTCTCTAATTTTACTAAAATTGCCTGAAAAAAAAGAAACAGAACACTGGGAGTCTGATTCATTTTAGGTTTTCTTCCTTTTTTCTCCTCTCTTTCTGTCCTCCGCCTGAGAAATGGAAGAGAGTTTGAAGTACTCTGATTCTACTTCAAAGTCTTTTGACACCTGTCTTATTGTTAGAAATAATGGAAATAATCCTAACATTTCTTGCATGACAGACACAAAAGGTGCTTCTCTGATATGCTCATGGAAAGCATACAGACCTTCGTGACTAAACACAGGGTTCTTCTGAAGTGTGCTCCAAATAAATATAGAGAAAAAAGTCCATCCAACTGAAATGGTGTAAATTCATTCAAGTGATTGAAATTTTGATAAACAAACCAAGAGAAGACACTTACTTGTACTAGAAGAGTACTTTCCATTTAGATGTGAGGTAGCAGCTACTTAGGCCCACTTTGGATGTGATGTATTGCAGCCTAGTTTTCTAAATTTGTATTGTCAGAATTTTCCCATGCTCAATGAATGGTGAAAAACACTAAAAATTACGAGTCTCATAGAATAGGTCTTGTGGAAAGAAAAAACCATTCTTGATGGAAAATATGTTTTAAAAATTGTACTCTTTAATGAATGTCCTTATCTATGATTAAGACTCCAATGTACCTGAATCAGACTGATAAGTAATTCCACCTTTTTCGACTTAGTGCAAAAGATAATTTGTGCAGAGTCAAGCATAGAATGAGAGTTGGTTGGGTGTCAAAACAGAGATAACATAAAAAATATACTGCAAGATCCTTCTTTCGTGAGTGAATTCTGAAGTTCAGGATCGTATTCTGTCAGGCTGGAGGCAAGAGGAAAGAGTGCAATTCCAAGAGTGAATTACCTAAGGGCATATTCTGTGTCTTTAATTCAACTGTCATGTTTCAGCAGGTTTTCATGTGCCGGGGTCCACATCCCCTGAATGTTTATCCCTGAAATCAGAGCAGCACAAAAAGCTTAACAACTTTCTTGACTCTTTACAACTAGATTAACAAGGCTGTGAGTCTCAGTAAATGCTACATATTTGTTTTATAATTTAGTCTGAAGGGTCCTGTTAAAACCAAGGATTACTGGGTTCAGGGCACACCCTCCGCTCAGAAAAGAGGTGTTAAAAAACACTTCCCAGTACTTGAAAGGTTTATCACTGTTAGCTGTAATGTAGGAGACAAATTTTCCAGATCCCTGGGGGCCACTGAACTCTTCCTTCTGTTTTTATAGCAGGACAGAAATACAGGTATTAGACTTTCCCTTTCTTGACCTCTCTTTCTCCTCTTTAGGTGAGTTGTTGCCTATGATATTCCTATTCTGGCTTGTATTGGGAAAGAAAGTGCTGATAGCATATCTCCCTCTGGAGATACCAACGTTAGGGAGATAATCCAGAAGAGGAAGAACAGTTTGCCCAGCAAGTGAAGCAGACTTTTTGGAAAGAGGCAGTCCAAAGGTGTGACTTCTTTTAACGTCCAGAAGTCCTAATAGCCCTTATTTCTCTTTATTATAGCAGTTCCCTCTAATCACCCACATGCTGGCCAGCCCCAATGGTATTTGCATCCTCAGGCCAAAAAGATGCTCTTGATTCTTAATTTACTGCCTTTGTTCAATGCATATGGAGCCTGTAAAAGCATGGTGCCTTTAGGGAGTTCAACTATTGGTTACCACTGCTGTTTATGTAGAGGTAAAGGAACATGACTGAAAGGCATAATCCTATCATCTGACCTAGTTTACATAGAAAAAAGCTGGCATTTATGCTAGCAGTTATATTAATTCACAGTTAAGGTTATCTCTATATATTTGGTACCAAAAGCTCTGTTCTTGGGGCCAAATCTCAGTGATAACCATGCTATGAGAATATACAGCTGTTCAGGGTATTGCATAGCAAGAGAAGAAACAGGCTAAAGCCTTTCCAAATTTCCCTCCTAGCAAAGTGAAGGTAACAATTCCCCCTGTTTTTATGTCTTCTGTATGACACTTTCCAAAGGTTAGTTGTGTTTATGTGTATTTGGGGGGGCTTGAACTGTTCAGGTGATTTTGCCTGCCCTTGCAAAGTTCAGCAGCACAGAAGTAGAAATTAAGTAAATGAAAGGATTGGTGGTGTAGATTAAATCCAGAAATAAACTGTAACTGTCATTGAGGTGAACACATCCATTTCCAATAAAACACATTTTTAACTGTGCTATTATTCAAATTGCTAATGAAGACAAATAACATATAGTTCATATAGTGGAAGGGTAGACGTTCCTACACACTTAGCTGATTCTTGCCATAAGTAACAGAGCATAATTGCTAGTTTTCTCTATCATATTATTAGGTGATGTGACATTTCACTGAGCATTGCTCTCATAGGTATAATTTCGCCCAGCAAGTATTTCTGTACTTTCCAGACAGGCTGTAATATTATGGAGTAACTCTGTTGTAGTTTGATTTTGGCTAACCTCTGGGCAGCCAAAATGTTCCCTTCACAATGGGAAATTACACTCTCAGTCTCTGTGTCAATATAATTATGTGCTGCTGTAAGGGATTTCTTGGTGTTTTGAAAAGCAGCAAAGTTTTTCAGTATTATACTCAAGAAAAGGATAGGCTCCTTTCACATCTGTTATTGCTGCTGCAGATTAGTGTGCCTGGCCAATGTGTGGAAACAGAGCAGCTAGTATATACTTATCCCAGGAGGCAAAATTTGTCCTTCCTTCCCTTTCTGAGCTTTTGACATCATTTCAGGAAGAAGCTGTAGCTTCTACCTCCTTCCTCAGCTTCCCAAATAATTTTATCATATGGGACCAGGTTTCTGAAAAGCAGCATATTCAGAAAACAGTAACTAGACAGTGCTCTTAAGTTATAAAGTCATTAAAGTCATACAACAGTGGACCACAAATATAAGATCCTCGTGCACTACTCACATCTTTTCAGTTGCAAGGCTAAGAGTCTCATTGGGATTTTGCTGTTCTGAACAGAGTCATGCATCAGTGTTGTGGACAGCTGCTTGCTCACTCTCCCCAAGTGGGAAGGGGAAGAGCATTGGAAAGGTAAAAGTGCAAGAACTCATGGTGGTGATTAAGAGAGTATTCTAAGTAAAGCAGAAGATGTGTGCTCAAGCAAAGCAAAACCAGGAAGTCGTTCACTCCTTCCCATTGGCAGACTTGGTTCAGCACTTTGAGGAAAGCAGGGCTCATCACGTGAAACCACTTCTTGGGAAGACAAATGCTATCAACTCCGAGTGTTCCCTGCTTTCTTTTTCTTTCCTCCAGCTTTTATTGCTGGTATAGTATATTCCTTTGGTCAGTTTGGGCCATCTGCCCTCCTCCTGTCCTCTCCCACCACCTTCTGCCCCCTGCTCCTTGCTGTCAGAGCAGTGTGAGGACCTGAAAAGTCCATGGCTATACTCTGCAACAACTAAGACATCACTGTGTTATCACATCAAGAATCTAAAATATGGCATAATTCAGGCCACTATTCCAGCCAACATCATGACAATCAGTCATTGTGGTGTCATATAAAGTACACAATAGGGTGTATTCATGATCTCTAGCTTTCAGTGTTTGATTTGAGGTTGAACTGGATGACCCTTTAAAAGACCCTTCCAACTCAAATAATTCTGATTCTATGATTTCAGGTGATTACTTAGGGAGCTAATACCATTATGCTCCTTCAAAATGTTATCAAAAGTGGTTGTATCAATTATATATCAAGTTTCTGCTCTGCATTCAGTTGTGCTCTCTGAATTAATGTTTCTAAATGGAACCAAAGTTGCACACATATTGTAAGATGAGGTACTAATATTTTAATTTTAATATTTTATACAAGTATTTTAATAGGGTGTCTTCTGTGGTCACTTTGGCAGTTGGCAAAATCCATCTAGAGTCTTTACCTAGAAAAAGTGTTGATTCATGCGGTGACATGAGACCCTGAGGTTAAAATGGGCTTTGACAAGGAAAGAAGTGACGGATGTTGAGAAAGTGGAAGGAGCACTCAAGAATAGTGCGTGTATTTGAGTATATTAGGCAGATACTGTTGATATCAGGAGCTTGGTAATGAATGCAAACTCTTCCTGGTACCCAAGCACTTCATAGTAATTCATTTAATTTTCTTTTTAAACTTTTCTGTATATGAGAGCTGATACTTTTATTATGAAAAAAAAATATGAAAAAGATCAGATTCTGACATCTCAGCTAACTGAACTTAGTCAAAATCAGTTAAAATATGATGAAAACTTGATTTGCTTGTGATGTTTTAGTTGTTTCACTCATTTAAGTCAACAAGAATTATATAAATTGTTTCTGGACATATTTCAGTAAAAAAAAAAGGAAAAATTATATATCAGACTTGCTCTGCATGACAAATCACATCATCAGTCACATAAAACTTAATTATAATATTCTTCTAAAAAGAAAATCAGTTTTGATGAGAAGTAGAAGTGATGAGAAAAATCACTTCTCTGACTTTCAGATATTTACATGATTTATCTTGTAACCTCCTAGTGTATTACTAACAACCTCAGAAGTATTAATGATTCAGTATCTATTACATGTCAGGGAAGGATAGATTATTTTTACAAGGAGGCTGAGTCACAGAATATATGACTTACTCAAAGAAACACAGCAAGTAAACTTTTGAGTTGAGAAACAAACCAAACTTCTGGTTTAATTCTAGTTCTTCAGGCATCCTTTCTCCATCTTTTCTTCCTCTTCTTTCTCACATAGGACATCTTCCCTATTTTCCACTGCTTGAGATGAACCCCAGTGGGAGACACATCTGCTGCAGTATTCATGTGACTGAGGGACATGGTTTAGTGGGCATGGTGGTAATGGTTGATGGTTGGACTAGATGATCTCAGTGATCATTTCCAGCCTTAATGATTCTGTGATTCTACCCACATGGGTATGCTCCAGGACTTGGCTTATCCTTCCCTTGCACCAGTGAAACTCTCCTCTTCTTCTGGAGGAAATTTTTTTATTGCAGAGAAGTCGGTGAACTCTGTCCCTTGGTGATAATGCCAACCCCAATTGGAAATGCCTTGTGTGTTCTTGTTTTCTGGCTTAGAGACTGTGAATCTTTTATATTCATCCATGTACCAGGGTTCTTAGTTATTTTCTTTCTTTATGCATAAGACAGTGCAGGAAGCACAAAGGATGCAGCTTGGCTTGGTTGGGGAGAGGTGAAGCTTTGTACTGTAGAAGAGAAAGTGTCTCTTAGCATGTCTCTACATGTGGTGCTACCCTTGGCTGAATCTCAGTACTGTCAATGCTCTTTGGGAAGCGCCCAGATGTGACTGCAGAGTGGAATAGAGGCCAAAAGATGCATGAAACCAACCCTCCTCTATGGAGTGAAGGCTACACACAGACTATGAGGCTTGATAGATCTGAATATGCAAGGAAATAATTGAGACAATTTGAATTTTCTGCAGTACTGGGGAGCGTGGCCACTGCTTAGAAGGGCATTCTGCTCATTGTTGCACATACTTAGGAGACTGGGTTCCATTCGGCTTATATTCAGCTCACAATATTTATCAAGTGTTTATTTTATTAACCATATTTTAATAGAAACTTTACAATTAATTGTCAAGTATTTAGATTGATTTTGATGTGATTTCAAAGCAATGAAATCTTCTTTGCTTGAAAATAACAAATTTGTGGTAGAAGTGGGAGAAATGGTGAGAATTAAACATGACTTCCTACTCGCTGCAGTAGGGCTAGGAATTGTTCTTCAGGATCTTTCATATACCTCCAGAAATGAGTTTACTTGGATGACCAATCACAGTTTTCCAAACTATTTATTGCTTTTTTTTCAAGAGCAAAATCTGGACTGGAAAGTGCAATGTCCACAAACTGGACAGACATTACACTTACCAGAGACCACTAGAGTTGCACATCCAGTGTCTGATGCCTTATATCTAGCCCTTGTGTTTTCCATACTGATGATATATCAGTTTGGGGGTTAAAGATTTTGGAAAGTCTCAGCAAGACGTTTTTGCCCTAGTGTCTAAGATTTGTTTTTCTGTTGAACACACAGGGTAAGAAGGGAGAACCTGGATTCCCAGGAATTAATGGTCTGATTGGCCCTCAGGTAAGTGACAATTTCTTCATTTTCGAGTAATATTTAAGAAAGATGTATTTATGGCAACAGGTGACTTGGAACTGCAATGCAGCATGCACCGTCTTTGAGGTTGGCTTTTCTCCTTTAAGATCCAAACTGATTTATCCTGATGTGAGCGAGAGAGAAAAGTGTGGTGTCAATTACATTTAGCTTCCACAGTTTTTCGGCATCTTTGTATGGAGACATAAGGAGCTGTTTTGTGTGTGATTTTCTCATTGCTTTTGCACAGAGCAGTGTCATTCCGGAGGGAAAGCAAGATTTGTGTTTTGTGATATTTAGGACAGTGCCTGAGCTATTGGCAGTGTGAACTGGTAACTGCAGATATGCCTCCTGTGCTGCAGTCTTGAGGGAAGAAACAGTTTTAAAGGTGTTTGCGATTCAGAAAGCACACTTATTTGTGCACAACTTTTTTTTCATTGCTTTGAATGTCGTATTTCTGCTTGTTAGAGGAGGTCAGGCAGTGGCTTACTAGGAAAGGTAGATACAGCAGTTTACTTATTCTCCTGATGAGTAAGGCTGTGAGTGATGTCTGAAGTTCAGGACCCATTAGCTCCCTTTTGGCAAGGTGATGCTCCAAGTTGCACCATTTGTAGTTTCATAAGGACAAAATAGTGCTGTGCACTGTGTAGGTTACATATAGTCAAAGTGATTTGACTCCACCTTGGAAAAGCTTGTGCTGCTGTGTACTGTAATAGCACTGACACTTGCCTCTGGCTTGGCTTCTTGCTAACTTTGTAGCCAAATTCAGTTGACCCAACTCACAATGTAGGGTCATTCCCTGTAATAAGAGAAATATCTCTGAGAATGTCCTCAAGCAGGGAAGATGCACCAACCACTCAGGTGAAAACCGAGTATCTCATTCATTCCTTTTTCAATAATAAGTTAACAAACTAGGTCTTAGGCTTTGGGATTTTGTTACAATAGTCAGTTAAGTTTGGAGCAAAAATAAAGAACCTCCTCCGCTGCTACAGCTGTTGGTGAGGTATTGCAATAAATGGCACGCTATTCGATGGCAGGTACTAATTTTTCACTTATTTCCTCTGCCAAGCTATGCCCTTGTAACCATGAAACATAATCTAGACATGAATTCGGTAGCATACATTTTGTAATGAGCCGCTTGCATGTCTGCAGAGGCCACCAGCAATACAATCTGGGGCTTTCTGATCCTGTGAGGGTGAGGACCCTTGTATCCGGCTGAGAACCTTGCCCTGCCACACCACTTGATAATGGTCTACATACTTTTAAGGCTTCTTCCTTTGGTACTGCATCTGGTTTGAAAGTATTTCAGCAGCAGCTTTCAAGAAGAATGAACACAGTATTTCCAATGGATTCATTTTTTATTTTTTTTTCCCATGCAGGATAACATTAAAAGATCCCCTCAAGCCATCTGAACTATGCATGTAGCAAATGGGAGAGGATTTTCCTTACTTTTGGGGTAGATTTGTCTCCCTTCATTAATTCTGATATACCTGACTATCCACTTAAACAACATCTTGTTCAGCTCAAGTTCTCTGTAACTTTACAAAATATGTATATGCATGCATTAGCAATTTCATAAACCTATCTATCTGAAGGAATTGCTGACACAGCATTAAGTAGTTTTCCTTTCAGCATAGGCTAAATAAAGTTTTCAAATTTTAAGTTAATTAATTAAAACTCCATAGAGTGCTAGCCCCATCAAGGGATACTTAAACTGGCTCTTCCTCCCAGCTAACTGTAAGAATGGAAAAAATATTGCTCCTTTTCCTGAAGAGGCACATTGTCCTGGATATATTACTGCAGTCTTCCATATTTTTGTTTGGAGAAAGTGCTTACATTTAACTTGTGACAAAACTACTTTTCAGCTTACCAGCATTTTTTGTGACATGAGGTTTGTAAGCATTTTATCAGCATTTCTCTCTCTCTTTTATTTTATCTTAATCATACTATGCTCCAAGAATAACCAGGAGGTTTCCTTAGGCTGTAGTTACACATATATTCTTAAAAATGATTTATGGAAGTCTTGTGTCACCTCTTCCTGTGCTGTCTCCGTGGTGTTGAGAGCCACCAAACTTGATTTGCCCATACATAAACTTGGTTAGGACCCTATAATAACCTCATTTTCTTCTGCTATTTTAAATTTAAATATAATTTTGTTTTTTTGACCTTTCTGCTCCCATTGAAGGCTGAATTGGCAGAAGAATGGAATGGAGATAGGAGCTTTAGAAGCCATGTTTCTGAAAAGCACAGAAAGAGCCACAAAAGGATGCCAGTTAATCCTGACCTCTATTCTAAGTATCCATTGAAGTCTCAGGGAAGGGTGGGCCAGCCACTTCATTACTGTGAGACAGATGCTGATTTCTCAACACCTTCAGAGACATACTGCATTTTCTAGTGACATGTGGTAGGAAACCCTTCCTCCTATGGAGCTGCAGAGTGGGGTGTACTCAGACATAGTGATAGAATCATCATCCTAGAATCACAAAGGTTGGAAAAGACCTCTAAGATCATCCAATCCAACCGTCTACCTATCACCAAGATTTCCCACTAAACCACATCCCTCAGTACAACAACTAAACATTTCTTGAACACCTCCAGGGATGGTGACTCCACCACATCCCTGGGCAGCCTGTTTCAGTGCCTAACCACTCCTTTGGAGAAGTTTTGCTAATGTCTGCGGTTACTGCTGGGCTTTGTCAGGATAAGTGATTCCCATCATTCCAGTCCCAGCAAGAAGCTACAGAAGCAACAGGCAGCACTGTGAGGCAGCCAGCCCTAGGGATGCTCTGAAGCAGGGCCAGCAGATACAGTGGCAACCCACTGCAGAGATGATGCCAGTCTGACTCTTAAGGACTGGATGTCTTTACATTACAGAGTAAGTAGCAAATCCTGAAGCAGCAGTTAGAAGGCAGCCTCTTAGCTAGCCTGGGTAAGTGCTGTGACAACTGGGTAGCCTTAGTTTTGCCTTTTTCCTTCCTTACATGCTCTGTTCAAACTAAATTTTAAGATTTTTATGATTTTTTTTCCTTCTAGATCTGCTGCAGTGGTGAGCCTGTCCATGTGTTTGTTTGTTCCATATCACCCATATTAGCACTCGCAGAAATGAACATTTATTTTCTGGTGATCTTTAGAAATGGTGCATCTTGCAGCATCATTAAGCCTTGGAGTAGACAGTTTGGGTCTTACTTCCCCTCTAGATATGAATGATTTTCCTGCAGCAAGGGCACAAACATCTGAACTCACAACATATTTGTGTTGATGTTATTTATTTGCACTATTTTAGTTTGCAGGAAACTTAATCATGGGTCAAACTTTTTTTATTATTATTTTTTATTACAGTAGGCTGTTCAACTGCAGACTGAAAAATGAACATTTCTATAAAGTACCTTCAGTTGAAATAGATTGAAGAGTACTAAGCATGGACAGTGTTGAGGCTGTTCTTTTCTGTGTGGTCACCTGAGATCTTGATGTACCTCATTTATCCCATTGTCTGTTGAGAGAAAGATTACAGAGAAGAGGCTGAAAGCAGCTGCTTTTCTAGGCATGATGGGTGTCCTGAGGAGACAGGAGATTTGCTGTTAGGCGCTATGTGCTATACATAGGTGTGCCATGAGGGCTGCATTTGTTGGCTCAGTAAAGAAGGGGGTTGATACCTCAGTACCCACCAAGGACTCAGACACTGAATTACCATGGCAGGGCTTCACAGAATTGTAGAATCATAGAATCATTATGGTTGGAAAAGACCTTTAATGTCATCTAGTCCAACCGCCCACCTACCCCCAAAATTACTCACTAAACCGTGTCCCTAAGCAACACTTCTACACATTTCTTGAAAGGAAGCAATTGAAGGTGGAGGTGCATACGTCTGAGCTCCCGTTACAGCTGACTAAGATTCAGTTGTATTACTAGACTGTCGGTGGAGCCATTCAACTTTCCTAAATCGGGTACCACTAAGCCCCTCTCCAGGCTCTGTGAGCCAAGCAGGTGCATGCTGTCTACCAGTGGGAAGACGAAATGACTTAATACTATTGGAAATTTAAGTAAAAATGCTATACCTCACAATTGCAACATGTCTGGGCCATTACTGAGGTTTGCTTCATGGTAGATAACCTGATGATAGAACTAAGACCTGTGAGGGAAACCAGCACAAGCTGTTTTTCACACAGAGGGTGGTGACACATTGGAACAGGTTGCCCAAGGAGGTTGTGGATGCCCCATCCCTGGAGGCATTCAAGGCCAGGCTGGATGTGGCTCTGGGCAGCCTGGTCTAGTGGTTGGTGACCCTGCACATAGCAGGGGGGTTGAAACTAGATGATCGTTGTGGTCCTTTTCAACCCAGTCCATTCTATGATTCTATGATTTTATGGTTGTGGCTGCGAAAGAATTAATTAGCATAGGCTCATTTGTAGGGTGTGAGCTCAACCCAGCTTTTCTTAAGTAAATCAGAAGAAATAAATTATATCCTTTTAAATGCATGATGTTCTGAATGTCTCTTTTTATAATGCAAGTTAATACTGTGAAACATAAGAAAAAAATACTGGCCCCAGCTGCAAAGCTTAGATTGAATTCAGATTTTGTCAGTGCTGCTTGAAATGTGGAAGATACTACTCAGAGCTATCTTTAATAAGATATGTGCCTTTTACAAAACAAAGAGAGAAAAAAGACTTCGTCAGTGCAGGCCACTAATAGTTCTGAAACAAAAGACCATAAGGGAGATTTTGTTATTGTTTTCTCTTTGCTACCCTGACACAGTAAAAGAACTGAAAGTAAACAAATAGGGCAATAAATCTTAATCTGTAGACAAAAGACAGCATGCCCATATCTTACACTAAATGGTGCAATTAAACAAATCCTGTCTTGTTCTGAAAGCCAAACATTGTCCTACAGAGACTGCTGTGTAGAGAGCCAACTTTATTCAGTATTCTTACAGCGCTGGAAAGACAGTTCAGAGAATTTCTGTTCAGTGCACTTTATTTTTTAAAATAATGCTAGTATTCCGACTATCATGCCACCTGGTGAAACAACTGAAGACCTCATTCATTTATAAATTATGACACTATCACTGAAGTTTTCTATATAACATGCATCATAAGCAGATCTGTTGGCTCCTCAGGCTTATTGGTTTTCAGCATTATCAGCAACACTGGTTTCCTATATCCTCTCATCTTTGTCTTGGTTTGTAAGGAAGGAGAGCAATGTGCACTGTTGCAGTACTTCTGAAGATAATTCACAGGACCTGTGCTGGTAGACATAGGTAGTGCCAGTAGTGATAAATGAAGAGCAGATTTGAGGACCGATCCCAGAGACTACTTAGGTGTAGTAGAGGAAAAATGGAGAGTTGAGGTACCAGGGGACATAGTGAGACATGTGGACTGCTCCTCAAAGCTAGCAGCTGTGGCAGGAGACAAGATGCTTCTAGATGTCCTGGAGGTTTTTCTCATTCATAAAACTGGTATGCTGCCTATAAAGCCCAGACCACAGTCTGTTTTTTCATGATTTAAGGCTTATCTAAGCCTTTTTCATAATGCAAGAGGATCCAGGCATTGGCATGAAATAGTATAAAGAAAATATGTCTCTACAAGCTTTTCCTCCAGGGACAGATATCTGGAAAAGCCATCAGACTCCTGTTTCCATCCTGTAATGACATTTGTTCACCTTTTAAAACATAGCCATCCCTTTTCTTATGGAAAATAGATTTGAGCCACACAACCTACTGATGTATTCACATGAAAAGGTTTTTGTTCCTTTGCAGAACTTCCTTTGGGAGTACAGAACCCACATCCTAATAGTCCTGCCTTTCCCAGCCTGTCTTTCAGCAGGGTACATGCTGGAAGAAGAGAGCATCTTCTAGTAGTTTCTGGAGGACAGACGCAGCTGCTCCTTCAGTACTGAGTGTCAGATTGCTTTCCTGAGAACTGTGTTGCTTTATCTTAGGAATGGAGCTGGATGAAATATAATCCTGAATGTCTGTATAGGTGTTCCTCCCCGAACACACACCTCTACACACTTTCCCATGGATATTTGGATTTTAAAGAAACTTGAAATATTTGTATGAAAACAGCTTCACTTAAACATTTTGACAAAAGATCTGTGTTTTGCCATTTGTTTTCCAAACTGAGTTTGTGCAGTCCTGTTTTAGAGATCAGAGGTTTTGTGTACCAGGTTTTGTTCCAGCGTGTAGGAAGCACACATCAGAACTCTTAGAAGCCACAAACAAAGCTCTCTATGACTTCTTTTCTTCTGAGTTGGAGTTTTAGAGGGACAACACTGGGAACTGGATTTGGGACAAGGTCTGTATAATTCATCAAATGATCAGTGAAAAATGTGATTAACGGAATCAGGTGCTTTTATCTGGATTCAGTATCAAAAAGGAAGAATACAGATGGTGTGAGACTTGGGGGTTAACATTACAGAGTGTCCTACTGCAGTTTGCTTGTGTTGTTTTTGTTGTTGTTGTTGTTATTTTTTTCCTGCATAACAAATAAATACTGTCAGTTAGTTTGAACCTCTCAAATACTTGGGAGAATAGGTCTTGCTCTGAAGTATACTCAGAAGTCAGGAGAAGGAGCACAAGAGGGTTCTGTATACAAGTCTTGCTCTGGACAAGTGTGGCAAAAAGGAAGGCTTTGTAAAGGATGATTATGTTATAGAATGTATTCCTGCAGCTTTTTCATGACCATGATTTTTCATTTCTTAGTCTTCTTAGTCACTTGGTGTAGAAGGTTATGCTGCTTGCTGATAGATACTTGAGAGAGACTTCTCTTTTGGAGTAGATTTACCCTGTCTAGGGTGAGTGTCCTACTTGGGAGATGCTCAGGGTGAGGCTGGGTCCTGGCTGAGGTTTGCTGTGGGATGACAGTGGCTATGTTCTTTACTGGTTAATTGCTTACTAGATCCTATTGTTGCAGAAACCAGATAGAGCTAGTAATTCATAAAGCTCACAAAGAAGTCAAAATAATAATTATTAAATATTTTGTGCTTTATCTTTCCTTTACTTATATATAATCCACTTTGCTGCTGAATTAGTTTCTTGTTGTTTTATCTAAAGCTATATTTGAATTCTTTCCCAGTGCTGCTCCCACTCTTCATGGCAACCCTTTCTTGCTTCCCTTACCAACTGTATACCTACCACCCTTGTAGGGTTAGAGAGGGGCCAAGCAGGCCCTTGACATCTGAGGCCACTCCATCCAGCTGCCTTCTGACTGTATGTGCAGTGAGACATTTTTTCTTGTACTGAACTGTTGATTCTTGTTTGGAATGGTGAAGCCTCTTCTAAATGATGGATGGGGTGATCCAGTTGCCTCTGATAGGACTAGAATGGCATCTGAAACCTCATCCTCTAAACCAGAAACTAGGCTCCCCAGGAGTTATGTCAGCAGTGTCAGTAGATCCCAAGGCATATCTTCCTGCAGATGTTTGAGCTGTGCTTGCACCTGAGACACTCTACAAATACTGATGTTATTTGTGGAATGATTCCATGTCCGTTCTGGACTGAGTTGCAATGGAAGCAGATTATGGGTGATATGTAAGCCAAGTGCATCTGCTAGTTCGTTTTTTAGTTGCTTTGCACCATCTATTGGTGAGATGGTACTATTTGTTCTGGCTGATTTTTACAAGCATATTCTAAAATGATGGCTTATCCACTATCTCCTCCATCAAACCATGACACAAAAAATTTCTGGTTGATTCTTGTTTATGCCACTTTATTCTCTTCTTCAGCTATGTTTTTCCTTAAATGTTAAATGTTAATATCGGTCCATAACTCATAATCACAGAAAGATGTGATTTTTGTTACTGGATTGTAACACAGCTCTAGCAAGGAAGAAGCTGACTGACCATTTTCTATCTGGTATTGATTGCTCACTTTTAATTTTTTGCATAGATTAGTGTATATCACAGAATCACAGAATGGCTTAGGTTGAAAGGGACCTTAAAAATCAACTAGTCCCAACTCACTTGCCATGGGCAGGGTTGCCTACCACCAGCTCAGGCTGCCAGGGCTCCATCCAACCTGGCCTTGAACACCTCAAGGGATGGGACATCCACAGCTTCTCTGGGCAGCCTGTGCCAGGGCCTCACCACCCTCTGAGTGAAAAATGTCCTCCTGATATGTTTTTCATTGGTTGATTTTGGATTTGCTGTTCTTGTTTGTTTGTTTGTTTCTGTGTTTTTGGAGTGCAAACATCAGAACTCCTTCTATTCTGGAAACTGAAAATGACTTAAATGATGGTATTAGAAAGTCTGAAGGAGACAGCTGAGGTTAAAGTGTCAATTCAGTCGTGTATCCATTTCTCTTCCATCCTTATGCTGTATGCTTAGGTCCTGATTCAAAAAACACATGAACAAATGATTCATTTTAGGTAAAGGAGAAAATCTTTCTTGTCTTCAGCAAAGCTGAAGGTAACAAACACCTCTATATCTCAGGCAGTGATGTGTCAAGTATAGAAAAAAATCTCTTCAGCCAGGAACTCACTTTTAACAATTTACCAAATACACAGAAATAAATCCCTCTGAAAACTGGATATCTATTCAGATGATATTTTCCCAAGAGAAATAGTTGTTGCAAGGAGATGAGTAAGACTTCTAGAGCATTTGAAGCTGAATGTATACCTTGAAGTATGGGCTTGTGAGGACATTTCACTCTCAACAGGGTTAAGACAGAGCACTAAAATGGTGGAGTATTTCTTTTGAAATACCTGATCCACTATATCTTCTGTACCATTAATTAAGATTAAAGTAGGCTGGATGCTTTGTCTTACATGGCTTCCATCTCTTGTAGTGAAGCCTGGGATGGAGCTCACCTTGTAGCAACAGTAACTAGTTGTTTAAGCAGGAGATCCTGTTCTGCTCTTGAACACAGTTCCCTGGGAGCTCAGTCTGGCATCTTGCAGGTTTAGGAGGAGATAAGTTAATGAAATGAAGCTCAGTGCTGATGCTGTTTGGAACAGAGCCCCAGTTGCACACAGGAAGGGCCTGAGGCTTTCTACCACTATCATGGTTATTAATGAGCTATTTTTTTTGTTCTCTTACAGGGACCTCCAGGGCCCCCAGGCATTGCTGGACCCCCTGGACCACCTGGAGCACCAGTAAGGAAATAGACTTGGTTTTGTTGTTGTTTAGTTTACATCAAAGAGAGAAAAAAAAAACCAAACCAAACAACAGTGCTGGAGAATGTTAGATTTAGACTTTGAATTTCAGCGGGAACTGAGTCAGTGCCTCTGGCAATGTGTACTTTCTGTTGTATTTTCATCATGAAAAGCCCCATCTGGCCCTGCAGGACAACTGCACCGAGTACTGGAGCCATGTTAGCGCTACCTGCAAATGAGTCAATATCGGCAGGATGCCCCATGGCAGAGACCTGACTACTTCGGGAGGGAAAATTGTATTTGAATTGAAAGCAGCCTGTAAAGGGCAGAAATACTGATGCTTTTTGTGTCTGCTGGATTCTTTTTTCAGGGACTGCCGGGAGAAGTTGGTGTTGCTGGTAAAAGTGGACCACCAGGACCCGCTGTAAGTTTTGAGGGACAGCTTGCATTGCCTCCCTGCTCTCTATGACCTTACATGTTTTACTTCTAAACTCTTTGCTTCTTTTCCTGCAGCTTGTCTGCACATATAGTTTTAGTATAGACATTAGACTGATGCCTTTTGGCTTACCAGAGGTAGCTGTACTATTCCTGTACACTGAGACTATGATGCTTTATATGATACGTTTCAAAACTTAGTTTGCATTTGGTAAAATATGACTCTTCCAAACTGGAGTTTCTTGAATCAGGCCAAAGAAGTGAAATAAAAATTGTAATTATAGCAGAGCATTGCAATTTCTATTGGCTCTTAAGTCAAGAAAGGTACATTATGAAATACTTAGTATTCAGAAGTGTCACTTTATGCCTGCGGTGTTTAGAGATTAACTGATGCCTCAAAAGAGTACAAAACTTTTTCTCACCATTTTAAATGTATTGCAAGAAGTCATTTTAATTCTTGTTTTGCTGAATACTTCCATCTCTCTATGCTGTGTAATGCCAGTCTGTGTATATATATATATATACACATATATGTGTGTGTGTGTGTGTGTATATATATATATATAAGAAATTACTGATATTTAAAAGGTGAAAGATGTTTTTGAAAAATTACAGCTACAGGTAATAGAGATTTACAGTGAATGCTATTTCTAAAGTTAAGACTCCACTCTTCATAAAACTTCTACTTTGTTGTTTGTCTGTAGCAACAATGACATCCTGTGGTCAGTCACTAAAACTGCCATGCTGAGCACAGCCAAGCAGATAAGTGCATTGCCAGAAATTTTGGGTAATTTGGGTTACAGTAGTGAAAAAGGCAGAAGATGCATGAGGTGTATTAACAAATCTTAAACTTAGGTTAGTGGCAAGAGGGATGAACTCAGCATGCTTTTTCTGATCTTGCCGTTATGAATTTAAGGCGCAGGCTCTTGGAGCTGATGATTTTCTCTTGTTTAGGGCTCACCTGGCAAAGATGGATTAAATGGTCTTCCTGGGCTCCCAGGTCAAAAGGTAAGTGTCACCACATACACCAGCATAACCAGCTTGCCTGGGCAGCTTATCTGGGTGAGCTAGAAAGTCTAAGCTAAAAGGGGATCAGATCTCCAGGGTCAAATATACCTCACCTGCTTCCAGCCCTGGAGCTCCAGGGTCAAGCCAGCTGATGTGATTGCTCTGTACTGAGTCCCTGTGAAGACTGAGTTGGATTTAAATACAGCAGAGACCTTTTCCAGTCTTCACCTACTGCGTTTTATTCAGCAAGCACAGCTGAGTATAGCAGACAGAGAAGCTTCTACTGTCACACTGGAAAGCCAAAGAGGCTGGCAAGTCAGGGCATGTATCCAAGGCACAAAGAACAACGGAGTGTGTCCGGCCCCACATACATTTCTTTTTCCTCCTTGAAGAGCTGGAAAGAAAATATACCATCCCCCTAGGTCTTCTGTGGGGCCATGGGGAAGAGAGGTGGCTCTTTGTTCCTTCTTACCTCTTGTGCCCTGTTTGTAAGTAAGTTCATATGAATGACAGGTTCAGGAAGGTTAGTTTCCTCTACTGTTCTGTTGTCTCTGCAGTTGAAAAATGGAGATTCTGAGCAGGAGAAACTCTTGTTGAGTTCCTATAGTCACACAATAAGTGACAAAGGAATGAACCATATTTTATCTATAAGAGTCAGTCTAGGAAATCATAGAATCACAGAATGGCTTGGGTTGGAAGGGACCTTGAAGCTCATCCAGTTCCAACCCCTGGCTGTGGGTAGGGTTGCCACTCAGCAGATGAGGTTGTCCAGGGCCCCATCCAAACTGGCCTTGAAAACATCAAGAGGTGGGGCATCCGCAGCTTTGTTGGGCAGTCTGTGCCAGTGTGTCATCACTGTCTGTGTTAAAATTTCCCCCCTAACATCTAATCTAACCTGATTATAATTTCCCTTTAAGTACAAGAAGGCTACAGTGTGGTGTTGCCTGAGCCTTACCTTCTCCAGGCTGAACAAGCCCAGCTGCTTCAGCCTTTCTTTGTAGGAGAGGTGATCCAGCCCTCTGATCATCTTTGTGGCCCTCCGCTCCAAAAGCTCCAAATGATTACATCAGATTGGAATATGTACTTAACTATAACCTGCCTCGAGTCCAAGGCAGCAGCATTGCATCAGCAATGGTCTTTTCAGCTCTGGTGCTTGGCCATCATTACCCCTAATGTTTCCAGGAACCTACCGTATTTGTACTTGAAGCCCAAGTCCAGCATTTCTCAGCCTGAGTGTACTGATGAATAAAAGTGAGGAATTTGGAGCATATAACAAATTACTGATCTTTGTGAAGTACTGAGTGCACTTCTGAGATACACAGCATATTTCTGTTGTTAATCTGCTCTCTGTCCTGACACCACCCACAATGACAGATCAGATTCAAAGAGTCTCAATGGCCAAGGCTCCAATTCCACAGTTATCTATTTCTATTCTTAATGGGAAATGTAGACCTTTTCACCACATACAGTTTGAAGAAACTGAATGGATATTTTGTTTTTCAAGTAATTTGCTATGGATATCTTTAAAGTAACACTAGTTAACACTGTGTTGTTCTAGAGACATTCTAGTTGGGTGATTATTGTTGGAGATGTGTCTGCAAATAGTACTGAAATGGTAAAACTTTCCAGGAAAGATACTCTCATGTGGCTCCGTTTACATCCTCAGGCTGATGCTGGGGATCTGAGTCAAAATATTCCTCATCATTGCTACACTGCAAGATGTATATTAATTTCTCATGTTCCCTGCAGGGAGAACAAGGAGAAAAGGGTGAGGAAGGCTTTCCTGGAAAAGCTGGCCCGAAGGTAAGGAATTTTATTTCTAAGTTTGCTGCAGCCACTGAGTCACTCAAGGTGTGATTTTAGAAGGCCTTGTACTGAAGTCGGGAGCGTAAGGTTCCTCTAAAGCTAGAAATATAAGAGGGTGAACAGATATGGCTCAGTGCCTTCACTGTTCATTGCATTCCAGTTTGATGCTCCTTTCTCTAGTCTATGTATATAGGAAGATGTGACCTGGACCTTGCATTGGGTCCCTGTGGCGAGGGGTCCCAAGCCATCAAAGAAGACAGTTTCAGTGCCTTACAGAAAGTGGGTAGAATAACATGAGCCAGGACAGTAGGGGACACAGTTTACTAAAGAGAAAGCATTCTCGCAAAAGGATTGGGTCCTTGCAATGCTGACTATGTGCTTTTGTTTTTCCAGGGTGAACCAGGAAGCCGTGGCCAACCTGGTGAACAGGTGAGCAGAAAAAATGGTGCTAGCAACAACACCTGCCTGTCAGAGCAATGTGGAGTGATCACATTCAGTAACAAGGCCATTTGCCAATAACTTCCTTTGCCAAGAAAAGTGCAAGTCAGCAGATAAAGCTCATGGTTGGACAAAGTAATGTTCCAGAGCAAATATGCTAAATTGAATTTTGTCTATATCTCAGGAAATCTTGTTTCTGTAGATAAGGAAGAAAAGGAAGGCAGAGTGGCATAAAAGTGATTGTTTTTCCTTCACTTCACATTAAACCAGTGTGCTGCTGATGGTTCTGGATGATGATGAATTTTTTGTAAATACGTGATGCAAAGGGCGATGCAGTCATTTCTGGACCATAAATGCATACTAGGAAATAATTCTACATGACTGTCAGAAATTACACACTTATCTTAATCATTATGTATTAAGATTTAAGTTTCAGCAGATAACAGCAAGGAAGCAGGGAAACATACTGGGATTTCCTAAAGCACACAGCTGTCTGGAGTCCAGTGTGGAGCACTAACCAGATATTTTCATGTTGGCATCTGCACACCAACTTTTCAACTCAGTAATAAAATCTGTAGAAAGAGATATCTATATAAGATAGTCTTATATCTTCAGCATACATCTTTGGATACTGGGTTACAGAGTATAAGTCTGCAATGGAAGAGTCTCAGAGCCTCAGTCATCTCTCACTTCTGCCATTCTAAATCCAGACTTCTGCTATAAAGATGGAAGAAGAGAATGGTCCCATGCTCCCACGTTGTTGCTTGTAATGAAACTGAACACACACTATCTATGCCACCAACTGGAGTAGGAGCACAGGAAGAAAGAGAAGTTTCACGCAGACGGCTTTTATAAGTTGTGCTAGTTTCTCCTTGCCCAATCAATTTTAGGAACTGCTCATAATTTTTCCATATTCAACGGGGCTTTTTGGAATTTTAATCCCACTTTCCAAAACACCTCTCTCTCTATAGTGTCATATTCTCCACACATTATATCAATGTTCTCTTTTCTGTCATCTCAGTTATAAATTAAAATATTGAATAGTAAGTGCAGCCCACTAGAGGATTTAATCTCTTTCTGAATCTGGAAGTAAACAGCTAGTAACAGATGTTTGAATGTAGGTTTTTGGGTTTTTTAAACAGTTCTACACCACCTTCCAGGGACTCTTCTTGTACATTGTATTTTTGTACTTTGCTAATGAGCACATCATGTTGTCTTGTGTCAGACATCTTACTAATGTCGAGATACATCACAAAAATACTTCCTTCTTGTCTGCTTAGTTGTCCTGTCAAGGGAGGAAACTGGATGGATTTGACATGATGAGTTTTTAACAGATCCATATTGGCTGCTTTTTATTGCCTTCCTGTCTTTGAGCTCATAGAATCCTTAGAGTTGGAAGGGACCTTTAAAGGCCATGTAGTACAACTCCCCTGCGATGAACAGGGACATGCACAGCTAGATCAGCTTGCCCAGGGCCTGATTCAGCCTCACCTTGAAAGTCTCCAGGGACTTGGCATCCACCACATCTCTGGGCAACCTTTGGGCCACCCTCACTGTAAAAGACTTTTTCCTTATATCCAATCTAAATCTACCCTCTTTAAGCTTGAAGCCATTTCTCCTTGTTCTCTCACCATAGACATTACTAAAGAGTCTGTCTCCTTCTTTCCTGTAGCTCCCCTTTAGATACTGAAAGGCTGCTATCAGGTCACCTCTTCTCCAGGCTGAACAGCCCCAGCTCTCTCAGCCTGTCCTTGTAGGAGGGGTGTTCCATCCCTTGGATCATTTCTGTGGCCCTCCTCTGAACACGCTCCAACAGGTCCATTTCTCTCCTATACTGAGGACTCCACATCAGGACGCAGTACTCCAGGTGAGGCCTCACCAGAGCAGAGTAGAGGGACAGGATCATATCCCTCACCCTGCTGGCCACACTTCTTTTGATATAGCCCAGGAAACAGTTGGCCTTCTGGGCTGCAAGGGTACATTGCTGTCTCATGACCAGCTTTCCAACCACCAGTACCCCCAGGACTTTTTCAGCAGGGCTGCACTCAATCCTTTCATCCCCCAGCTTGTATTGGTAGTGAGGGTTGCCTCGACCCAGGTGCAACATCTTGCACCTGGATTTGTTGAACCTCATGAGGTTCACCTGGGCCCACTGCTCAAGCCTGTCTATGTCCCTCTGGATGGCATCCCATCCCTCTGGTGTGTCACCTGCACCCCACAGCTTGGTGTCATCAGCAAAGTTGCTGAGGGTGCACTCAAGCCCACTGTCAATGTCATTGCACTGAGCCCTGGGGGACATCACTCATCACCAGTCCCCATCCAGACATTGAGCCACTGACCACCACCCTCTCAATGTAATCCTGCAGCCAGTTCTTTGTCCATTGAACAGTCTACCCATCAAATTCATATCTTTCCAATTTGGAAAGAAGGATGTTGTGGGGTACCATGTCAAAGGCTTACTGAAGTTGAGATAGATGACATCAGTGGCTCTTCCTTTGTCCATTGATGCAGTGACACAATCATGAAAGGTTACTAGGCTGGTCAAGCAGGACTAGCCCTTGGTGAAGCCATGCTGGTTCTCCTCAATCACCTCCCTGTCTTCCAAGTTCCTTAGCATAGCTTCCAGGAGGATGTGCTCCATGATCTTTCCTGGCACAGAGGTGAGACAGATAGGATGGTAGTTCCCAGTATCCTTTTCACCCTTCTTAAAAATGGGTGTGATGTTGCCTTTTTCCCAGTCACTAGGGACTTCACCTGTTTGCCATGACTTTTCAGATACCATTGAGAGTGGCTTGCTGACTACATCAGCTAATTCCCTCAGGATTCTGGGATACATCTCATTGGGACCCATAAAAACTCATTAATATTTTTCTTCAGTATCTTTCGAGAGACCAAATTTACATTGCATGTTTTTGTTTTTCCTCCAAATCCTCCTTTTTCCCCTCTTTAGCTTTATGCCCTCTGTTCATCTTTCTCACGATCTCTGGGATCTCATCATCACCCAGGATCCTGCAGTGGCTCTTAAAAAGCATCACTCTGTCTTGTCACCAAATGTCTCTGTCTTTCAAAATTCATTAAACATCATCCTGATGTTCCCAGCTGTTCTCAGCAAAACATAGAATCATAGAATCATCTTTTTCCTGACCTGATTTCTCTGCATTCACTGCATTTACAACATGATAATGTTCAGACTCTTGCCATAAAGAGTTAATCTCTTTAAACTGCGGATTATCAATTCTTAGTTCATATTCATACAGCACGTAGTGCAATTGGGTTCTGTCCATGACTGAGATCCTGACTATTTTCAGGTGACAATCTGATTCAACCTGGAGCTAAATTTGAGAGTTTTTGTTATATTTAGAACAAACCACATAACACAGAGATTACAATTACTCCAACAGCTTGCATTCATTATAAAGCAGAAACTAAAAAGTGAGGGTGAAACAGAAACAAATCCAAACATGAGATGCACTGAGAAAATTCTAGACTTGCTTAGCAGGTAATATCTGTTCTGTTCAGATTAATAGTATTGGGTTTGCATTGCTAGACTATACCAGATCCTTAATAGATGAAAATAAAAGTTAGATTTATTTTTTTAGGTGCTCTTTTTGCTTGCTTGCTTGTGCTATTATGGAACAGTGCAAAGAAAATATATCCTAAATTTTATGATATCACTTCACAGAATCACAGAATCACAGAATCACTAAGGTTGGAAAGGACCTATAAGATCATCTAGTCCAACCATCCACCTATCACCAATGGTTGTCGCTAAACCATATCCCTCATCACAGCATCCAAACGTTCCTTGAACACCTCCAGGGTCGGTGACTCCACCACCTCCCTGGGCAGCCCATTCCAGTGCCTGACCACTCTTTCAGAGAAGTAGTATTTCCTAATATCCAGCCTGAATCTTCCCTGGCACAGCTTGAAACCATTCCCTCTAGTCCTATCACCAGTTACACGAGAGAAGAGGCCGACCCCCAGCTCACTACAACCTCCCTTCAGGTAGTTATAGAGAGCAATAAGGTCTCCCCTGAGCCTCCTCTTCTCCAGACTGAACAATCCCAGCTCCCTCAGCCGCTCCTCATAAGGCCTGTGCTCCAGACCCCTCACCAGCTTTGTTGCCCTTCTTTGAACACGTTCCAGGGCCTCAATGTCTTTCTTGCAGTGAGGGGCCCAGAACTGGACACAGTACTCAAGGTGCGGCCTCACCAGAGCTGAGTACAGGGGGACAATTACTTCCCTGCTCCTGCTGGTCACACTACTTCTGATACAAGCCAGGATGCCATTGGCCTTCTTGGCCACCCAGGCACACTGCTGGCTCATGTTCAGCCGAGCGTCAACCAACACCCCCAGGTCCATTTCCTCTACACAGTCTTCTAGCCACTCCGCCCCAAGCCTGTAGCGTTGCTTGGGGTTGCTGTGGCCAAAGTGTAGGACCCGACATTTGGTCTTATTAAACCTCATCCCATTGGCTTCAGCCCAGCTATCCAGCCTGTCCAGATCCCTCTGTAGGGCCTCGCTACCCCCAGGCAGATCGACACTTCCAGCCAACTTGGTGTCATCTGCAAACTTACTGAGGGTGCACTCAATGCCCTCATCCAGGTCATCAATAAAGATATTGAAGAGGACAGGCCCCAGCACCGACCCCTGGGGAACACCACTCGTGACCGGTCGCCAGCTGGATTTAGCTCCATTGACCACCACTCTCTGGGCCCGGCCCTCCAGCCAGTTCCTTACCCAGCCAAGAGTGTACCTGTCCAAGCCACGGACTGCCAGCTTCTGCAGGAGAATAGTGTGGGAGACAGTGTCAAAGGCTTTGCTGAAGTCTAGGTAGACTACATCAACAGCCTTTCCCTCATCCACCAGGCGGGTCACTAGATCATAGAAGGAGATCAGGTTGGTCAAGCAGGACCTGCCCTTCGTGAACCCATGCTGGCTAGGCCTGATCCCCCGGTTGTCCCGCACTTGCCGCGTGATCTCCCTCAAGACAATCTGTTCCATAACCTTCCCTGGCACCGAGGTCAGGCTAACAGGCCTGTAGTTCCCCGGGTCCTCCTTACAGCCCTTCTTGTAGATGGGAGTCACATTGGCAAGCCTCCAGTCTTCCGGTACTTCACCAGTCAACAAGGAGCGCTGATAGATGATGGAAAGCGGCTCGGCTATCACCTCCGCCAGTTCCCTCAGCACTCTCGGGTGAATCTCATCCGGCCCCATGGACTTGTGACAGTCCAGTTGGAGTAGCAGGTCTCTGACTGTTTCCTCCTGAATCGTGGGTGGTTTAGTCTGCTCCCCAGCCGAGACTACCAGGTCAAAAAGTGGAGTACCCTGAGGATAACTGGTCTGACCTTTAAAGACAGACGTAAAGAAGGCATTCAGGACCTCTGCCTTTTCCTTATCCCCAGTAGTCATATTCCCAGCCTCATCCAGTAAAGAATGGAGATTCTCCTTAGTCCTCCTCTTACTGTTGATATATTTGTAAAAGGGTTTCTTGTTTCTTTTTATCCCAGCGGCCAGGTTGAGTTCGAGCTGGGCTTTCGCCTTTCTGATTTTCTCCCTGCACATCTTAACAACTTCTCTGTACTCTTTCTGAGTTGCCCGTCCCTTCTTCCACAGGATGTAGATTCTCTTTTTCTCCCGGAGCCTCAAGAATAGTTCCCTATTCATCCACGCCGGTCTCCTTCCCCGCCGGCTCATTTTGCAGCTCAGGGGGACAGCCTGCTCCTGCGCCTGTAAGACTACCTTCTTGAAGAGCAACCAGTTGTCTTGGACCCCTTTACCCTCTAAGACTGAATCCCAGGGGACTCCCCCTACTAGTCTTCTAAACAATTCAAAGTCCGCCCTCCGGAAGTCCAAGGTAGCAGTTTTGCTGTTCTTCCTCCTGGCTCCACCAAGAATCGAGAACTCTACCATCTCATGGTCACTCTGTCCAAGACAGCCCCCGACCTCCACATCTTCCACCAGACCTTCTCTGTTTGTGAACAGCAGGTCTAGCGGGGCAGCTCCTCTCGTAGGCTCTCTCACCAGCTGCATCAGAAAGTTATCCTCCATACACTCCAGAAACCTCCTAGACTGCTTCTTCTGCGCTGCGTTGTATTCCCAGCATATGTCAGGGAAGTTGAAGTCCCCCATGAGGACAAGGGCCGGCGATCTCGCAGCTTCTGCCAGCTGCTCATAGAACACCTCATCTGTCTCTTCATCCTGGTTCGGCGGTCTATAGCAGACGCCCACCAATATGTCTGCCTTGTCAGCCCTTCCCCTGATCTTTACCCATAGGGATTCAACCTTATCATCCCCAGCCACAAGCTCAGTAGCATCAAAGCACTCTCTAACATACAGAGCCACACCGCCACCCCTTCTTCCTTGCCTATCCTTCCTGAAGAGCTTGTAGCCATCCATTGCAGCACTCCAGTCATGGGAGCAGTCCCACCATGTTTCCGTAATGGCGACTAGGTCATAGCTTGCCTGCCGCACCATGGCTTCCAACTCTTCTTGTTTGTTGCCCATGCTGCGTGCATTGGTGTAGATGCACTTCAGCCGAGCCCCTCGCCTCATCCCTAATCCCATTGCCGCTCCCCCAGGCTCATCTCTAGCAGGCCTGGTTTTATCCCCTACCCCCTTCATATCTAGTTTAAAGCCCTCTCTACAAGTCCTGCCAGCTCCTGGGCAAGGATCCGTTTCCCCCTTCGAGACAGGTGAGACCCATCAGCAGACCCCAGGCCAGGTGCCGAGTAGACCGCCCCATGATCAAAGAACCCAAAATTCTTGCTTTTGCACCAGCCTTTCAGCCACGTGTTTATAAGGTGTGTTCTTCTGGTCGTCTCAGCATCCTTCCCTGCCACTGTAGGAATACAGGCAAATACTACCTGTACGCCTGCTCCTTCAACTAACCTCCCCAGTCTCCTAAAGTCATTTTTCATAGTCCTCAGGCTTCCGTCAGTGACCTCATCACTGCCAGCCTGAACTATCAATAAGGGATAATAATCAGAGGAGCGGATCAAACTAGGAAGTTTCCTAGAAATATCCCTGACCCGGGCCCCAGGGAGGCAGCACACCTCCCTACGGGTGGGGGCAGGCCGACATATTGGGCCTTCAGTTCCTCGTAGAAGGGAGTCTCCTATGACTATCACCCTCCTTTCTTTACTGGAGGAGGCAGTCTTTAAGCGTGGAGCTGGATGCCTCTCCTTGGGAACGCTTGGAGGTAGTTCTCCCACCTCATCCTCAGTCACCGCACCCTCCAGTTTCAGGGCTTCAAACCTATTACATAGAGGCAGCTGGGGAACCGAGGTAGGTCGGGATGGGGGTTGCCCGCATCGCCGAGCTGGGACCTGCTGCCATTCCTCCTCCGCCCTCAAGCTAGCTCTCTCAGTTTGACTGCGGCAAGGGAGAGGGTCCACTACAGTTTGGGGGGTGCAATCTCTGTGTCCTTCTCTCAGAGAGTCACACCACCAGTCAATTTCCCGCTCACACTCTCTGATGGTTCTTAATCTCTCTACCTCCTCCCTAAGCTCCACCACCAGGCTGAGCAGCTCGTCCACCTGCTCGCACCTCGCACAAGTGGCATCCTTCCCATTCTCCCCTGGCAGCAGCAGGCTCAGGCACTCCCTACAGCCAGAGACCTGAACCGCTACGTTTCTTGGCAGGCCCTCTGTCTGGGTCGCCACAGTCCTCCTGGGGCAAGCCCGCCGCCTGGTAGAGACCATGTTTGAACCTGCGGTCTCGAGGTCTGTCAGTAGGAGAGCTGATCTCCTGAACAAAGACAAGGACAAAGCACTGACGTGTCCAGCCACAAGACACACCTCCCACACCTGCTACTGCGGTAATGTATGAGCAGTGTGGGCTGTGTTCACACTCTGACCTCCCTCCCCGGTGTCAGAGGAGGGTAACACCCCGTTCTCACCTGGTGTGATATGTGTGATATGTGGGCAGAAGCTAGCTTCTGCCCTCCCAAGAGCTGCTTTTAGTTTCCCAAGCAACAGTCAAGGTCAGGCGCAAGAGATAAGAGCCAGCTCCGCCCCTGCTGCCTCAGCAGCCCGCCCACAAGCTGCCAGCCCCCCGCGCCGGCACAGTGCTTTTGCTGCCTTCAAAACAGCCCTAAAAAGAGCTTTTTCGTCGCCTTTTTCGCTTTAGATCCCTTACCCAGCGCAGTCTTACCTGCTCTGAAGCTGGTCTCCTTACCAATACAAAGAAAAGAAAAGAAAAGAAAAGAAAAGAAAAGAAAAGAAAAGAAAAGAAAAGAAAAGAAAAGAGGTCTTAGCTTCTGTTTTAAGTAATGATTCCCCTAGAAAAAGAAATGATCTGATAATTAAACAAGATCCTGTTCTCTCTCTCAGCAAGCTGCACATAGAATCAATCACACGCCAAAAATAGGGCAGGTTTTGGCCTACAGTATAGCCTACATATATCATGATGTAACTAGGTATCAAGAAGCAACCACCTGAAGGCTTAACAATTCACCATCTAGTATCAGCCATTAGACAGCTAAATCAAGGATTCATCCTTCCTAGCCTAAGGACACTGGCTAGATTAATCTACCCTGAGAGTCAGACTTGATGTACTTTTAATCTGACATGAATGAGTGAAGAGTCGGCCCACCAGTCTTCCCTTTCATTCTTAATTACATTTGAAACTAATAGAGTTCTTTAATAGAAGCCATGCTTGATGAATGTGCCTGGATTTCACACATGATTTTCTCTCACTTTCAGGGTGAAGTGGGTCTTCCTGGTCTTCAGGGTTTACCTGGACTGAGAGGAGAAAAAGGAGACCAGGTGAGTAACCTTGAGCCATATCTTGATTTTATTTGTCCATTTGGTACCAGGAGGACTTATCTTAACTATCCCTAGATAGTATTTTCTCTTGGTGATCTTGTTGTGGTGAACAGCTGATTGACATCTAGGAAGACCACCAAGAACCCCTTCCAACAGGGTACTTCACTGCCTTGTGACCATTGCTAATTGCAGTGGAGATGTTAGTGAACACAAAGGCTTTTTAACTGATGCCGTACTCATAGTTAGGCAGTAGAGGAGGCACAGGGCCCTTTAGGCCTCACTTTCAAATGTATCTGCATGACTTAAGAGCATTAAAAAAATAAAAACAAGTAAAATCCCAAATTTCTCTTGTCACTAAGTGCTGGAGAACATTCCGAGTGGTTGGATTTTTATCTGATGGCTTAATTTCCATCCAGGTCCTGGCCAGCTGCAGACCTTCAGAGGCACCTACACACTGGAAAGTGGTTGGACCTGGCAGTAAATTTAGCTATGTCAGTGAGGCCATTAGTTCTGATAGCCAACTATGTGCTTGAATGTGAGCAAGAAAGATTTACAATCAACTGAAGTATTACTGTTTGATTTGCTATATTATATTTATATTACAGTGTAGGATATAGAATATATTCTCTCTATATATGAAATCATATAAATGTAGATGAGCTATCTCTTATTTTAATACTGAATATATATATTTGTGTATGTGCTTTGAGGAATATTCACATCATCCTTGTTAAGCATCTCCCATTCAGGCCACCAAGTTTCCTGGGTGATTAAAAACGTAGGCACCAGTGAGTGGATGACTCAGAAATCTTTCAGCATAAACAAATTGGTAGAATGAATGTCCTCTCTAAGTCTTAAGTGTGTTCTGCTTCTCTTGTTCAACTGGAAAATTCTGAGCTTTGTTACTGCATCAGTCAAGACCTATGTGCAAGTTGATTCAGGATTGGTGCTTTCCTTTCCATGAACTTATTTGCTATTCTTTGGCTTTTGAGAATAGTGTGAATTCTGTGAAGCCATTTCAAATATATTAATTACCCTTTTAATTGCTTACATTTCATCTTGGAGGACAGATAAGGTCAACTGAAAGTGTAAAATGAAACTGATTAAATCAAATCAAAGTGTGCATACTTCCTACCTTCCTTTTCCTGTTTTTAGGGAGGAAAGGGAAAAGATGGTCTCCCAGGACTGAAAGGGGAAAGGGGAGAAAAGGTGAGTCATGAAATAAGCATGCTCCTCTTTATAGAATCATAGAAGGGATTGGAAGGGACCTTTAAGATCACCTAGTTCCAAGCCCCCTGCTATAGGCAGGGACACCTCCCTGTAGACCAGGTTGCTCAAAGCCCCGTCCAGCCTGGCCTTCAATGCTTCCAGGGAGGGCACATTTGCAACCTGTTCCAGTATCTCACTGCCCTCGCAGTACAGATTTTCTTCCTGATATCTAGTCTAATTCTACCCTTTTCCAGTTTAAAACTATTTCCCCTTGTCCTGTCACTACCTGCCCATATATAAGAAGAAAAAAGAAAAGGGCTTAGAGACAAGAGATAGAGGAGATAATCTTATGTGGATTAGCAGTTTTGAAGTCTCTGAGATAATCCTTACAAAGAAGCTGCAGAGGAAACTGTTTGTATGACAGATACAATCATTTATTGAATAACACAAGAAATAGTAAGTTGTTGATGGAATCTAAGGTCAGTTTCTTTAATTCAGAGAAGATTTTTCTTTGTTCTAGCATTGGCTGATAGAAACAAGCCTGAAATTAAAGAACATTTCTGTGCCTGCCAACAGTGTGATAGAACAATAAGGAATGGTCTATGCTTCTGTCATTGTCCTTATAGCATTGCTATGGTCAAAATAGGAGGACTAGAAAGAGACGACGTTTACCAAATTTTTGTTGAAGTGAAACTGAAGCATTGACCTTGTAGATGCCCATGACTAGGCATAGTTATCTCAGCCATAGAGAAATAGGTGCCTCCTTATTTTTCTTCCTAGGATACATCAGCCCTCAGTTTAATAGCAAATTTGACCATCTGTGGCAGTGGCACTTCTATTATGGGTGGTCAAATGACATTTCCAATGAAGCACGTGAAACTCCTGTCTCTGGGAGGTTAACTGGTGTTTTTCATAGATGTTGGCTTTCAATTGTCAGGGGGACTAAAGTTGTCCATGGAGCACAGCCAGGAGTTAGGCCAATGACAGCTAAGATATTTGGACTACGATTCTCATAAGATGCTCCAGCAACCTTATAGGTTTTGACTCAAAAATTAGGGGGAGAATTGGAATGAGGAAGTTGTATTTTTGATGAAAAACAAAGGATTTTTTCAGTATGCAAAAGAAGATTTTGTAAGTGTATGTAGTAGGAGAGTGTCTGCTCCTTTAAGGGTACCTGGTCAAGGAACTTTTTCAGTGCAATCAGGGATAATAAGGAAGGGAGGCAGGGTTGGGAGCTAAGACACTTCAGTCACACTAATGGAGGAGAACTTATGAAAATGTAGCAGTGTGTGTTCCAGCAGGGTTATGTGACTGATGACTTTGAAGCTGGGAGACAGTGACCAGAAGCATCTCCCATTCTTACTAACTGGTGGGCTATCACACTGCATGTGCCACTTACAGAAAAATTAACCTGAATTTTCCAACTGAGAAGATTGACAGAGCTGTGGGGAGGGAGCCACAGAGCTCAAACCCATATGGTCTCAAACCCATAGAGAGGAAAGGGGGAGCAGGAGGAACCAAAAGGAGAGATTAGTAGAAATGGATCATGATGAGTGGAATGGGTGCTGGCTACAGGAGTCAGGCTGGGGAAGTGGACACCTCTGGTCTGTGGTGCCAGCTACTGAGGTACTGAAATCTTCTACTACTTTCA
This sequence comes from Pavo muticus, assembly GCA_016647715.1. NCBI lineage: Eukaryota > Metazoa > Chordata > Aves > Galliformes > Phasianidae > Pavo > Pavo muticus. The sequence goes on from JACDJE010000151.1 coordinate 1,215,159, forward strand.
GGCTGGATATCAGGAAAATGTCTTCTCAGAGAGTTGTAAGGCATTGGACCAGGCTGCCCAAGGAGGTGTTTGAGTGACCATCCCTAAGGGTTTCCAGGAAACTTGTAGATGTGGCACTTATTGGCATAGTTTAGTGGACATGATGGTGATAGATTGATGGTTGGGCTAAATTTTCATAGGGGTCTTTTCCAAACTTAATGATTCTGTGATGTTCTCTGCCACTGGTATGGCAATGTTGTCTTCTCCAGCCAGCTTCTAGGATGAGACTGGTGAGAGTGAGGTGAGTATGGGGCTCTTTGCCACTGGGTAGAGCAGGACCACAGGTTACAGTCCATATGCCTGGTGCTGGTCACTGGGGGACCATGTCTGTATCTTCCCCAAAGCTGGTGTGCGTGGGGTGTGCATGTGTATTTGTTAGCAAACCAAGCTGGACCAATTGGCAATTGATGGAAGCATTGGGCTTTGGCCAGCATATCAGGCAAGTGGTGAGTCCATACTGGTCCACCCAAGGGACTTGTGAATGTGGTGTGAATGGAAAGGGGAAGGCGGAGGCCATGTCCCCCAGACTGGGTCCCCAGATGCTGAGCTGGGCCTCAACAGCAGCTTGAGAAAGACCCAGAGGTGGTGGCTGTACTTTTACCACTTATAACAGTTTTAGCTAAAACATGCTTTTCAATCAAGAACTCTGACAAGCTTCAACCAAAAATGCAAATTAAGCTCTATGCCAATTTTACAGTTGCCCTTGGGTTACATTTCATCTGACAATGTTGTATCTTCTAAATGATAATGTTTATTTTTATTTTCTCACCTTTTATATCTATAGTTATTTTCTTCTCTCTCTAGGGTGACACAGGTTCCCCTGGCCCACCAGGCATACCTGGAACAGTAAGTAAGACATTGTGCTGCAAAAACATTCTAGGCATCATCACACTTCTGCCATACAAGTGCCTCAGAAACAAAGCTTTACAAGATCTGTGCCTCTCTGCTGAAACATTAGGACTCATTTACTCTCAGACCATCTCCTTTGGTTTGAAAGAAGCTCTATGAAGTTGCATTGGTCTTTTGTTTTTTAGAGGCTAATCACTCTTCTGTTTCTTTGCAGACAGCTCTTTTCTGTGCACTTGTTTCATGGTAGCACTTAAATTGAACTTCTGATACGTTTAGCAGCTGTAGGAGCTGATGATGAAGATCATCAGGGTGAAGATGAAGAGCATGTTTGTACTGATTTTCTAGGTGATTTAGATTTTCCCACCTGAGAAAATCTAAACTGATTCACTAAGAGCAGATATCAATGAACAACAGCTTTTCTCTTGTGGTGAACAATTCCTCTTTTTCCAAGAAAAGCAGTGGGCTTCACTTCTCACTGACAGTAACTTATGAGTTGGAAGAGCAGTGCTGTAGCCTTTGCTGCATACAGTGCCATACTGTGCTGAAAGCCCAGGAAGACCTTCTCCTAACAGAACTTGATAGGTATTTGGCAAACAAATCACATGAAAGCATCAATTTATTGTTTCTTAAAAGAGCCTGAACAATTCCTTTCAGATGCATGAGTGTGATTACTGTGGAGTTAAATCCAGGCACTCGAGCCTTGCAGTTCCCTCCAGCAAAATCTGAGTGAGCAACATGGAGCAAGCACTAGGAGCAGGCTTCTCATTGCAACAGAAAGGCTGATCCCTGTTACAGATCTTCTGGAAAGTGTCAAATACCCACTTTTCAGCTTTGCTCACCGCAGCTGGTTGCAGCTGCCGCATTCACAGATCATGAGGAGAATTTTAATCAGGATCTGCTGGAGAGAATCCAGTGTCTGCAAACCTTCATAGAGCAGTGGAGGAGGTATTACAATTTCTTCCTTGCAATCAGCTAGGCCTCTTTAGTCTGTGACCCAGGGTGTTTAATAGGATCACGTGAGAAGGTTGAGATTGATAATAAACCTGTCTTGGTCAAAAGCTTGGAAAATAAAGCTTATAAATATAATATCCCAATAGGTGTAAAAAAGATATGCCTGACAGCTCAACCTTCCAGTTTTTGCAGGGAGAAGTAATTTCCATTTCATCTGTAAAGATAGCTAGCAATTTCTGTGTACTCTCATTTCATCAAGGACTTATTTTTTTCCTCATTTTGTCAGTTTTGATAATAGATGCTGCTTCTGTCTAGTAATTACAATCCTTTTATATCTGGCCATTCCTTCAGGATGACCAATGTCATAAGACAACCACTTATGCTGAGATGTCTTATAAGTGGTACAAAACAGAGAGCTCAGCCTTGGAGTTAGAAAGTTTAATGATACTGAAGATGTTATAAACCTACTAATGGTTACATGGAATGCATCATCTATAATGACGAGGAGAATACATAAGTTTTTGCATTTCCAGGAAAATAGACAGTGCTTCTTTTAATACTTGGGTTTCTTTTCCAGACAGCCTTCTTCACCCCACACCCTAGGATTCCTGTAAGTAATGTCTCTAATAGAGATGGCCTCTAGCTTGTTGTCTTTAATGTCTGTTAGAGTACCTCAGTAATTCCAGTGTTATTTAAATGCTTTCAATAGGGAGGTCAGTTTGGGTCTGGTTCTGTGCAGCATCACCATGTTAACCAGCAGTGATGAGAAGCCCACAGCTGTCCTGATTACACCAGCATCCAAACCAGCTTCTGCCAAGACACAGCTGTATGCTGTCCACTGTTTAAATGAGGAATGCATTGCAGACTACATAATGGGAATTAACTGGCATTGCTTAAGATTATACCTTTGGTATGTGGATAAGCTTGTTAAGGATCAGGAGGCCTTAGGGCATGTAAATGGCAGAAGTAGGCTGCAAATATGGCGTTAAAAAAAGAAAGTGCATGACAAGTTCTTCAGAGAAGGAGGAAATGGGAATGTGAGGTAGTGCTGGAATTGGTGACAGTTTCTTTGGTTCTCTCTTCACCTTAGCTCATACATTGCTGCTGTATATACAAAGGAAATAAGGCTTTAGGGGAGACCTTACCACTCTCTACAACTCTCTGAAAGGAGGATGTAGCAAGGTGGGGGTCGGCCTCTTCTCCCAGGTAACTAGTGACAGATGAGAGATAATGAGAGATAATGGCCTTAAGTTGCACCAGGGGAAGTTCAGGTTGGATATGAGGAAAAATTTCTTCTCTGAAAAAGTGGTGAGGTATTGGAACAGGATGCTCAGGGAGGTGGTGGAGTCACTGTCATTGGAGGTATTCAAAAAACATGACACTGAGGGACATGGTTAATGGGCATGGTGGTGATGGGTTGATGGTTGGACTAGATGATCTTTTAGTGGTTCTTTACAACCTTAATGATTCTATGAAGTATGCAGAATAATGACAACTTACATGGTCTTTGTAGTGCTGCAATCAGGAGTTTTCTCTTTAGTTTTGAGTGCATTGCTCTTGTAAATGAGCTGCAAGACTGTGAAGACTAGAAGGCCTGAAGTGTGTCAGCAGGTTAGATCACTGGGATTTCTCTGTGTGCAAATTAATGGTAATGGTATTTACCGTTTCACAGAACTGCATATAGCATTGCAAAGTTTGGGAGGAGAAAGGGAGGTTACCTTTGATTTACAGCTTTAGAAATTAAGGTGTCAGAAGGTGGTGATATGCCTTAGGAGGTTGTCATTGATTATGTTCTAGAGGCTGCAGCACCAGCAGGGTGCTGAAAATTGTCATGCAATCTCCAAAACACAATACTTGCCACTGCTTTCCACTGATTATGTGGTGTATAGAAACAGAGAGTGACTTACACAGGCAGTGACAGGAAACACATTGTGAATAAAAGACAGCATCTCCATTGCTCTGTTTCCTTATTGTTAGCTTAAATCAATTTTATTTAAAACACACCATAGTAATTGTCAGAAATGGGAAACCTCTAACCAAGTGACTCTGAGTTCCTCTTTGCCAATCACCACAGTTCAGTTGTGTGTTTTTGGTGCAGCTTGTGCTGTGGGCTCTGCAGAAACTTGATGGCCCAACAGGGCAGTAGAGGGGTTTCTGCCATATATATTTAGACCACCGAATTCAGAACATTAAGTATTTCTTGGAGATGAGGCGTGTGAGAATCACAATGGTGGTCAGGTATTATGGTTAGAAATGAGCAAAACAGTAAAACAGGAGATGGCTCCTCACTTTGCCTTCCACCTCCCACTGCAGCTGGTTACCGCTGAGCCCCCGCTGTGTTTCCTCTCCTTTAAATGGCACAAAAATGATGAATGCATTAATTGAGACTACAGGAGGACACTGCCAAGAGAGGAGGTCAGGAAGGCTGTGAGCACAGATCTTGCCCAGCTTGGTAGCAGCTGTTAGTTGTCACCACAGCATTTCTGTTCATTGAGCTGTAGGAAAGAAGTAGGTGGCAGCTGATTTAAGTCCAGCTGCCAGGGGCAGAGGTGTCTGCAATGTGCAGTACTGGCAGGAAGACTTAATGGTCTCTGTGGGCAGTCATGGATTCAGCAAATTTGGGAATGACTTGCAGGTAGTTAGGATAGGAAATGCCTCTGGTCGTGGCTGTGCAAAGACATCAGTCTGGAATTTTGCCAATTTTGCGTTGATATGCAAGTCAAATATTGGGGAAAATGTAGGAAAAATGAGAATATTAAAAAAAACCCATCTTTTTACCTCTTGAGTTGCTTCTTCTCTTTGCAATCTTGTTCTCCCTAATATTAGATGTCTTTATTTCCATTTAGTAATACCATCCTTATCTACAGATTTATTACCATATGCCTGTGCCTTTTTGCTCTTCTCTCTTACACAAAACAAATTCCAGACACAACTGAGCAGGTTTGTCACAAGGGACCTCTAAGTACTTCATATGGTTGCACTATCCTTCAGGAGGCCAGTAGATGGCATCAGGGACTGCCTCATTGGATGTCGGTCTCACCGGGTGCTGATTGTAAGGGGAAATTCTTCAAATTATTTCTTACAAAGCATAATATTTATTCATAATGCATAATAAAAGCAGACATAAGCAGTATTTATGCTATTACTTTTATTTTGTCTGATAGAGAAGCATTTGCAAACAGACTTTGGACTCCCAGGTGTTGCAGAAATGATCAGCAAATAGCAGATGTGAATAAAATGCAAGCTGATTTGCTCATGGGTTCTGCATTTCTACTGATCATTATTCCTCACATGTGTGCTGGGGGAGCTTAATTTGCTGCTGTTCTTACTGTTTTTTGATTGCATAATTGAAACACCTCATATGATAAATAATAAATAAGTGATGATTGCTATTGCCTGAATACATACGGTCACATAAGTAAGCAAACATGGGTATTCAAGTAGTGTCAGGTTTTCTCTTGCTAGTTCCATTATTGTGTGCTATTCCATTCAATTTATAAAAAGCAGAAATATGGACTTACTGGTTATTATTATAAAACTCAACGTGGACCTGATGAACACCTGTCTGAAAGCATCTTTAATGAGGAAGAACAAGGATAAATTGTTCCTATTAGTCAGTAATGGTAGTGCATGATACAGTGAATTAGTGTTGCAGGAGGGAGGGTAAGTTGCACAAACGTGTGGAATTATTGGCAGAACTAGAGATTTGGAAAAGCTGTGTAATACACATCTCAGGAAGTGCTCAAGATTCCCTCAGTCTTAGAGGTGGAATAGTAATCTGTTTGTATGCGGGACATTTTCCATGCTGTAGGATAGCTTTAGGTTTTTGATCTTACAGAGAGACAATGCAATGCAGTGGCCCTGGTGCTTTTGCTGTTGGATGTGTCACCTGGCCTATTAATACATTGGAGCAGAACTGATCAAATTTTAGGACTACTCTTCTCCATGAAGGAAAACTCTTCTCTTTTAAAACTGAATATTTTTGCAATTAGTATCATACCAGTCCTAGAAGTCTAGACAAAAATCGCCAAAGTCCTTTGAGGAAGGTACTCTATGCCAGAAATGGATATCTGATCAAAGGAGTCCTCTTACAAAACAAGATTAGGGTGACTTCTAGGTTTTATTTGTCTTGTTTTACATCAGGGTGAACCAGGACCAAAAGGGGAGAAAGGAGATCGAGGAACAAGTGGAGAACCTGTAAGTACAGCTAAGTGTTTCTTAAGTTAGTTTTGAATTCTAGCAAGGAGAAGACATGAGAGCTGCCTCTTTTGGAGAGAGAGTGTGGGACATGCTCTTTCCATAGCCAGGAATCTTCTCTCATCAGAAATAGCCACAGAGTTGTTTCGCTTTGGCTCCACAGGAAGACAGATTACATGAAATAAAGCACCTAATTTTTTAGCTCTGTACCCTAGTGGCTGAGAAGAAGAGTATGGGATTTGGAAGACAGAACTTGACTGACAGTCGGGCTGCACAGGATTTTTTAAGAATTTTGAAATGTGGCCTGTCTAAATAGTGCAGTTGGCTACTCCATTTATATTCGGCTCTGCTCCTGTTCTGGAAGGATCTCTCAGGAGAGGTAGAGACCTGTGTAGTCCCAGCCTCCATAAAAAACACTCTCTCTTCTCTCAGTGTGAGGGAGGAATAACATCTTTTGATGAAGGGAAGAATTGAACTGTTTCCTTCAGCTCTTCCACTTGTGCCTCTCTTTTTGCAGGGATTACCGGGGATCCCAGGTGAACAGGGTGTCCCAGGACCTGTAGGACTACAGGTGAGAAGGGCATAACTTAAAGCAAATCTTTGGTATGACCAGAGAGGGTTGACTTCGTGGTGCATCTCACTGTGAATAATTATTGCCCTGTACACCAACATCCCATTTCTCCTACATAATTCTAAGTACAGGGACTACTGTACAGATACTTGCTCATGTTGGACAAAATGAGGCGAATCAAAGCAGAAATATGTCATATCTGGAGAAAGACTAGTGTCATCTGAGCTTTCTCCTACATAATTCTAAGTACAGGGACTACTGTACAGATACTTGCTCATGTTGGACAAAATGAAGCGAATCAAAGCAGAAATATGTCATATCTGGAGAAAGACTAGTGTCATCTGAGGGACTTCTTCCAACTTTAGGTTCCTTCACAAGGGCACCTTGTATTGGTGCCACCAAATCACAGGTCTCACAGATAAGTTACTGCAGTACATTAACAAAATGTTGCAGAGCATTCAGATTTAACCCCAGCTCACTTAACCCTGACAGCACTATTGCTCATGATAAATGGATTTATAATCTTAATTATCTTCTGAAAAATTCCTAGCTCATGCACATTATTTCCATGTACCACTGAGTTATGTCTCCAAATAAACATGGAAGGGTATTTACTCTGCCTTCATTTGTGCTGCGTTCAAGTCGCATAATCATCTATTACTTGGGGATCAGCAGCAAAACTGGTTAACAGCAGTCTTAGCATCATGAAAACAATCAAACAAAAAACCAAAAACGAACATAATACCATGCAACTTTCAAGTAACATTTGCTAAAAGGGGGACCAGATCAGTGGATAGGCTCCACTCTGTCATGCCACAATCCTAATGAGAGAACTAAGTAGTATCTAGGACCATGGCAAACTCCATGCACTGTAATCTATTTTGACCATTTCTAAATAATTGTTGGTATTTGAGAACTGCAGGCAAAACCTCCCCTTTGCAAGGAGACCATCAGAGTTCAGCTAGGATGGAAGTATCAGGTTGGCCTGAGGATGGGAAGCAGCTTCCCCCAGATGAATGTCTGCAAGTTCCAACATGCAGTACAGTGAAATAGCCTCTGAGCTGATCAGTCATTAGTAATTCTTCTTATGTCCCAGGGTTTTATTTTTATATTTCATTTTCTTGCTGCATAGAGAACTGGGAGCCATTTCCTTAGCCGTTAAACTCCTCTGCGAATTGATTAGCTGAGTGCATGTTCAGGCATCCTGAAGTCTATTTGTCTGGCAGGCAGTCCCGTCCCATCTCTAATCAGCTGGTACTTCTTTTCTTCCTGCACAGGGGACAAAGGGGCAGAAAGGAGCCCGAGGAGAAGCTGGAGCCCCTGGAGAGGCTGTGAGTAGCTGTTTCCCTTGCAGCATTTTTCCTTGGCAATAACACACCTAAAGGGACTTGGAAGTCCCTCCCTGCCTTGCTGATTCATGGTCCCAGGCTGCTTGGGCGCAGGGCACATCCTAATCTACAGCTGAAAGAAGAGTCACTGCTGGTGGGCAAACAGATGCAGCTGCACCAAACCAATCAATGCCCCAATCAGCCCAGCTCTAAATTGTTTGTCTTTTTTTGGATAAGTCTCTCTCTCTAACAAAAGCCGACTTTTCTGGGTGAAGTGAGGCAGAGCTTGCTGCTGCACTGTGCTATCAGCCCAGCCCAGACAGTCAGCTGGTGCACGGAGTGAGCTTCCCAGCAGCAGGCAGAATTAGTTTTTGATAACAGTTGGTTTTAGGCTTCGTAGTCAATTCTGCTTTCTTTAATAAAGCCTCATCACCAGAGGAATCATTACATACCACTTTTTGAGGCCTGTATTCTACAGAGTGCTACTATTGTCTGACTGTATGCTAAAGAACTGCTAAAGATTCAGGTCCTGTTTTATTACTATAGCAGTTCTATACTCCCTTTGTGTCTGAATAAAAGACCACATACTTTCTTTGTAAGCAGAGAAAGAAAACTGAAGAACTGATTTAAGTAATGACTGGGAGAGATGATGAAGATATTCAAGGTCAGACGGGACAGGGCTCTGAGCAACCTGACTGAGCTGTAGGTGTCCCTTTTCATTGCAGGGGAGTTGGGCTAGATGGCCTTTAAGGGTCCCTTCCAACCCAAAAGACCTTATGACTCTATGATTATATGTTTGTATATGGGAGCAGAAAGCCATAGGAAATCCAAGCAAAGCATCCTAGAGCACTGAGTTTCTCCTTGTGTCTTTGTGTTTATGGTTTCCCTGCTTGGATTTGTGCTCAGACATTGTACTTAGCAACGCTTTGACCCTAAACTCTCAACTGCCTGTCCTCAAGTCTCCATCATTTTCTGTTGAAGGACTCTTTAGACCATGTGGGGAAAAGCAGCTAAGGGTGTCCCACTCCCTCTAAACCTATTCATTGATTTTATTTCTTAGTATAGCCTGGTGGCTTGGAGAGCATTAATGATATGGACATGCACACATGCCTTTTGTTTGCCATCTCATCATAGACTGCCTCAGCTCCACATTTCTTTTGACTCGTAGACCAGTAACTGGGAATAACACAGTAACAAGGAAACCTTTAATTCTCTTACAGTGAGCCTGATAGACAGTCATTCATTTGCTGTGAATACCCTTCATAGTTGTACTGGGAAGATTTTCACAGTCTCCCAGCTGTTTTCATTGTCCCTCTGCAAGAAACTGCTACCCAGATCTTCCAGTAGGAAGGGTTTCTGTATTCCAAGTCAGGTAGATTATTTCACTTTGCCAGTGCAGATGTTTTTAGATAGTCTGCCTGTTTTCATCCTGAATGGCTTAGGAATGCTGATAGAAACCCTCTTCCTTGTGAAGCTGTGACAGCAGGTGAACCCTGGCCTGTGTAGAGTGACAAGTAACTCCAGAGATAATGACTTAGACCTGATACTGTCAGGTCTAGAAGAAAATGTCTAACTACAGCCTGGTAACCCCAAGCATATATCTCTCTGGGGACGTAATCTGAAAATATTTCCTCCCATGTCCCCTGTGCATGTTTGGAGGCATACATGCTGAATAGGATTGCAGACAAAAATACCTGTAATTCAGAACAAAAACACTCTGAATGGTTTGTGATGCTTGTCTATCTAACACAAATGAGTATTTTTCAGGTTTTTGTTTTCAACAGAGCGTATTTTGTTGGCCGAGATTTTGATTTTCATCTTAAATCAGCATACTTTTCTCTGTTCTTTTGATGTTTTGGGCTTCCTGAATCTGAGCTAGACTTACGATTTATTTTAATGTGGGTAATTTAAGCTTCTGAGAATCTTCATCATTTATTTTATTGTTTCATGCTTCTTTACACTACAAAGTGTTTTAAAAAAATGCTGTTCTTTTGCTTTGTGCTTGTACAACACCTTGTATGACATAAACTCCAGTTCCACATGGAACATTTTGTTCCTATGGTGGTATGAGTTGTGAATTACATATGTACATAAATTTTGCTTTCAACAGGGTGCAGTTGGACCAGTGGGGCCTCCAGGACCAAGAGGATTGCCAGGAAATGTGGTATGTATGCACCAGTGTATTTGTTTTCCCATCTGTGCCCTGATCTCTTTATTTAATATTTTGTTTTTCCTTCCATGGGGGTTTGCTATCAGATTCAAACGGCTCTGTGTTTCATTACACTTTTTTTACAGTTGAATCAAAAGATGTGGAGGCACCTGGGAATGGTGTTTCTATGAAACATATTTTCATATTCGTTTGTAACAATGGGGAGGCATGGAGAAGCTTCACTGCTCTCCAAATTGTAAAAAACATTTTTTTCTGCCAGCTCCTCAAGAGAAAAATAACAATGTTTATTGTCCTCTAGTTTTGTTTCCTTCACCTCATTTCCATTTGTCCTTTCCCTTTGAAAACATGACTTCTTGATATCAAGATTGCATAGTAAGCTCCTATATTTGTTATGAAAGTTTGTAAATATTAGATCCTACAGTCAGTGCCTTGAAGTTGTACAACATCCTCTTACATTCTCACCATCATTATATTGTGCCTGACAGAGCTTTTCATGTTTGCACAGAAACCTTTAGACTAACTCTACTCCCTGCTCCACCATTGTAACTTTCTACTTAGTGCTTGGGATTTCTTTAGAATTACAGTAGAGTAAGTGAAAAACAACACTTAGAACTCAGGTTGAAATATGTTTCGGGAACAATAGTTTAGCACAAAAGCTAAAGTCTCCTAAAGGCAGAGTTTGTCAACTAGGCAGCTCAAATAATATTAAATTGCCTTTCTCCTAATTGGTAAGCTACATTTCATTTAATTGTATTAGCACAATGATTTCATTTCAAACTGGAAGATGATATCTAAAATGAAGATTTTGTTGAATTTTACAATCCTTTATGCAAATTTCTCTAGCACTAATACCAACATATTACTTATAAAAGCTAATGTAAGTAAATATTTTTTACTGGTACATAAAAGAAAATAATTATTATGTCCACTCGGAGAGGAAATCAGTCCAATCTTATGGTGCCAAAACATCGTTTCATATCTTAAAATGGAGTACAACTCTGTAAAATTTGCACGTTTTGGTGAGTTAGGAAGCCACAGTATTTGATTTCATCTATATTTTGACAAGGAATGCTTTGGAATCTGCCAAGACCTGAAGAGGAACAAAAATTGAAATAAAGGGTAAAACATAGTTAAGTATTCCAGTGTGTGGCTTTGGAGACTGTTAGCTGTAAAAAATGGAATATTGTGAGACTTTTGGCTTCTCTGATAGAGAGGTGATGATTTGGAGTTTGTTGGTAATGGATTAGGAACTGCTGAGGATTTCACAGTACAAAAATGTTAATGGTAGAAGAATTATGCACAAATCTGGTATTATCTCCATTCCAGCTTTTGCTGTTCAGCTCTTTTTTATATTGAAAAAAAAAAAGCCCCAAACCTCATGTAAGCACTTGGTACACAGCTCTTCTGTGATGTTCTCTGGATTGTCTGATTCTCTGAATTCTCTAGTTGTCTGTAGTGGAAAGTGTAAAACTCATACTAATCCTTGAGACAGACCATATTGAACATGCTGGTCTATCCGTTTTCTTCAGGATCAAATGCTGCCTAAAAAGATTTTAGTCTTTAAAGTTCTTTTCTCTTCAGGGAGTGCCTGGAAACCCTGGACTACCAGGGAAGGAGGGAGAAAGAGGGGAAAAGGTGAGTTTGTTCTTTCATGGGTTTGTTCCTTTTCCTTGGGGCATTTTAAATAACTTAGGACAGAAACAGCCTGAATGGCAAATGATTTCATAGGTTCATAGACTGATAGGACACATGGGCTCATTAGATTATCTCATCTGACCTATTCTATTACACATGCTACAAGGATTTCACCCTGTTGCAGCCTTATATTTTACCTAATAAAACTACTGAGGTACAACTGAATATGCTGAAGTCACTGCTATATACTTATGCAATGATGATCTTCTTTTGTCCTCACCATTGAGTACTTTGTGAGATGCTTGTTTACCACTGTAAACCCAAAGCTGGGAGAAAAGCTTGCTTTTGTTGTTTAGGAAACAGAGATTTCTGCTTTTCTGGTAAACTACCATAATATGACCATAAGCTCAGCCGTCCAGTACACCCTTTCTCACCTATTGTCTGCTTTGCCCAACTGTTGTGTTTCATTTCATATCTAGGCAATATACTCTCTCATGCCAGGGTCTTGTAGTTTACCAGTACATTGCACAGCAGCCAGCATGCCAAAGTCCTCATCTTTCTCATCTTTTTTTTTTTCTTTTTCTTTGCCAGGAATAATCACAAACAGGGACCCATATATGTAGGATATAGGATTTAGGATAGAAACAAATCCCATCCTCCTCAGTCTCAAAGTGTTTTAGATTACTGAGATTCATCTCAGTGCCATGTATGGATCAATGACTCTCTCATCTAGTCAGTTCCCAGAACATTTTGAAATGTTTTGCTTTTTTAAGGAAAATAAAATGCCCTGAGATTTCTGAAGGAAAAGGCTTCCTTTAAAAGAGGGTTTCCTATGATAACAAGAGATATTCAGATGAGAAAGCTAGAAGAAAATATAGATCTTTTAGTCCCAGTGAGAGACCTCAGAAAGGAATGTCTTTAATGTATGGTTGACAGCTTTATTGGATTGGCTTCTGCAGGGTGACCCAGGAAAAGAAGGAAAAGTGGGTTTACCTGGGCCAGCTGGTGTGCCAGGGCCTCCTGGACAGCCGGGTTAGCCTGGCAAAGGTAAAGATGGAGAACAGGTAAGTACTGCTGGCAAGCTCTGTGCTCGTGTAGCTCAATGTGAGCTTGACAAACACACCTTCTGAGGGAATGGTGGACTTCAGGTAGAGTGTTAGGTTGAGATCTCATGGGTGTTTGCAAGACACCTGAAGGTGCAAAAGCCTTTGTTGTGCAGGATGCTGGAGATCACAGTGCTGTATCCAAAAAGGCAAAGAGGACTGAAGCTGTATTTCTGAACATTGGTGTGCCATCCTGGCCATCCAAAATGGCCTCCACAACAAGTAACCATTGAACGATTGTTGTGACCATCATTAGCTTGATGAAAGTTCCCTAAAAACATTTACTTCTAGCTAAGTTAGCAGGCTGTAATTTGCTTACAAGTTGTCAGTAAAAAATTATTAACAGGATGATGTAGAGCAAGGAAGGCGGGTGGGTGCTGGGAGCTCATGCTACCTTGCCTCCCACAAAGGCCAGGTTCCAGTCTGGCTGTGCAGTGACTATTCTATGGTTTTGGTTATGTCACTTTAGGGGGAAAGAGGCCCACCGGGCTTGCCAGGACCTTTTGGACATAAGGTGAGTATGGGCTTTATTGTTTATTATAGACTGCTTCCTTCCACTGCTAGAACTGAAGATAAAATTATGGTGAAAATATGGTCTGCTTTTCACTGGAAAATAGTGTTTGTGAAGCTTAAATTCAAAAAACCTTTTAGGATATTTCTTTCTTTACTGTTCCAGTGCCTCTGTAGATGCAAATATTAAGATAAGAATTAACTGTGTTCATTTTCCACATTTAAAATTTCATCCAGCATTATGCAAATTCAACACAGACTAAATGCTAAATGCTGCATACTTTTTCAGGGAAACTGTGACAGGGGACCTTTAATCCATTCAGCAAGAGAGACATTTCGTAGCTACAGGATGAATGACACTTGAGACCACCTGTCAGCCCCTCAAAGAGCACTCCTCCATAGCATTTATTTATTTCACCTCTCTCAAGGGGAAATCAAATGTTTTCCAGTGGGACTGAGTAGTTCTGGTTTGCACTCCTATATTGCAGCTAAGGCAAAGACTAGTTTGTTGATTAAGTTAACAACATTAATGTCTTCAACTGAAAATGAACTTTTTTCCTTTGCGAGTACATAGCAAGTAGAGAAAAGAATAGAACAGCAAAAGCATTTGCTTCTGGAAGCATCTGGAATGTGCTTGAGTCTTCAGTCAGATATATCAGAAATTCTCTCCTTTGAAATGACTATGTCCTGATTTGGAGTGGAAGAAAAATAGGGTATTGAAACAGGTTTGTTAAATGATAGGTAGGAATACAGCAATATGAGACTGGATCCATCTAGGTCCCATATTTTTGAAATAACCAAACTGCTATGAAACATTTTCTTTTGTTTTTGCTGCATTCTGTGTAAATACATTATATTCTGTTGTATATATCTTTGACAGTTCAGAACGTAGACACAATAATAGAGTAAAAGTAATATAAAAATCAGAAAAAAAACACTGAAGGAAATCTAATGAAATACATTGTTCAATATCAACACAAGATGGTAGGAATCTTAATTGTGCATGGAAAAATACTATTGAAATTTTTGTACTGAAATTATGTTCTTGAACAAAGTAACAGATAAGGGATCTGCAGGAGTGCCTGAGCTAATGAGAATACATTTTCTCTCACTGTCCTTGCAGTACTGTTTCTTTGAAATAGAAGATTAGTTTAAGAAAAAGAAAGGAAACAAAGTAGGAGATATTGCAGAATGAACCTGGGCCAGGCAGAATCCATGGGTAACCATTTTTCTATCAAGCTACTGTACAGTTGGAAATAGCGTAATAATAAATAACATAAATAAGGCTCATTGTTATATGTCTACTGCCAGTGTGAGACTGACTCTCACAACTGCAATATAATCCATAAAAAATCTTATTTGATATTTCTCTCTGTAACAAGGAAAGAGAAAGGACATTAAATTTAAGTACCCGTAGCTGATTTTTTTCTTAACCCTCTGTCTACAGTGCCCATTAAATAGCACCAAGTAGCTGTCTGTGCTCGGTAGATTTTAATGTTGAAGATTCAGTTTTCTGGAAGGGATATCTCTCCATTTGTAGCATAGTACCCTAGAGAGAGTGGTAGAATTGATTTTTAAAAATTGTTAATGCACTGCTGTGAACAAGCTTGTGTTGGTAAAGGAGAATATTAAGATGCGTACCAACTTCCTAATTCTGTCTTCCCTGTATAAATAATATGCATTTATCAATGCTTGCAGGTTAGGTGTCTACCACAGAAATGAGGAGAAAGGAGAACATATTACTGTGCTTAGTGTTTGCCCAAGCCAGGGGAAGTATCTTATAGTACCCTGCTGGCAATTGCAAATGCAAGTGTGAAACTCCATGAAAGCAGATGCCCTATTCATCTAAAATCTGATGTTCTCAAATGAGTGCGGTGTATCAGCCATTGTAGCATATGGGACTACTGTTGGAAATCGGATGCTGTGTGCTAAAATAAATCAAAATACTTGTGGAAGCTGTGTTCCTTTTCAGTTATGTGATGTGGCACATGCTGATGTGGTGTCAGTGCTCACAAAGGTTAACCCCTCTGAAGGAGGGCGGCACTTCTCTTGGCATGACATGACAGAAACTGTGTTGCCACAACCTGATCCCATTTCATACTGGGCAGGATCAGGTCAGGTTGTATCAGTGTTATATTCTGTTGGAAAACGGTATTGTATTTCAGCATGTTTTCTCCACAGTGGACAAAGCCTTTAACTTCTCCCTTTATTTCAGGGTGAGAGGGGAGCTCCTGGCCTCCCTGGACAGCCAGGAGACAGAGGTGTGCCAGGAGTTGGACTGGCTGGACCACCTGTAAGTAGCAGGGGCTGTTGCAACCTGTGATGAGACAAAAATTTAACCTTTTAACCCGTCACCATCTGGAGAATGGGCTCCCTGTGCTCACCTCTGCCAAGAGCCTAGAGCATTTCACTCTCTGAAGATGCACAATGCTAGCCCAGAAGCTGCCATTCATGGCTCAGATGCCCACATGTTTATTGTGAGGGCTCTTGATGCATTCAGTTTTAGTTGAAAGAGAAAGGCAGAAGAGTGCTATCAGAGTGATTGATGCAGCTGTCTGTTACTTGTCATTTTTCTGCAACATCTTGACACACTGGCTCTGGATGGGAGCCGAGGTCTGTGCTGAGCTACCAGAGTTGGTTTAACAGGGAAATGTAACCCTGCTGTTACCTCATTAGGAAGACTGACACACATGCCCACATCAGTGACACAGTACTCTGATAGGGAAATATAAAATCGGATTAGTTAAATCTCTGCCTTCCAAGAGAGCCATTGTCTTCATAATTTCCCTCAGAGATTAAGTTACATCTGATCCATCTCTGCCATCATCTCCTGCTGTTGTTGAAGTTCTACCATTATTAGTGGGCATGAGATGTTTGTGAGATTTGTTCCAGAAAGTATGATATTGTTGGGATTTGATCATCCCAGTACTTAACATGCATGACTACTCTTGAGATCAAGGGGATTTGAGAGTGCTCTGACTATCTAGCCCTCCTGCTCCACTAAGTGCACAAGTGAAATAAGTCTAGAAGGAATCAAACTTCATACCTAGTTAAAATTGCTAGAGAACATCAGAGTCCTTGCATCCTTTCATATCCCCTTATACATGCCATGATACAGTACCAGCCAAAGCCAACATTTTCATGCTCTGATTATCTGCTTAGAAGTTTCTCAGTTAGTACATGGAATTACCTTGAAATGTCTTCACATACGTGCATGCAATGACTGAGAACTTGACTCTATCACTTGTAGCCATCGCTTGACGCACACGAGAGGATTACTTTGCATTATGTCATCACTGTTCGACCACCATCAGGATAAGTAGATGGTGCCGGTACATACCATAATACTCCGATTGATTTTTTTTTTTTTACTGCTTCACTAAATGCTTTCTTCTTCCTTTTATTATTATTATTATTTATTTATTTTTTAACCACCATTATAATGATTTTCTTCACTGCAGGTTTATCATATCCTCAGCTCCGGTTCAAAGACTCAGAATTTGAAAAGTGCTATATAACATTTAACCCATCAGGCTTTCACACATATTGAGTCCCACTAAAAAATAGAATATCCTCAGTGGAGATGCCTCAGTGCATATTATACACTGAATAAAGGTGTCAGCCTATACCCTTTCTAGAAATGTAACAAAATTGGGTATATAATGTTTTCAGTTTCAGAGGTAAGAGTCAGCAATTTGTTTTGAGTCCTCACCTTGTTTCCCCCTGTGCCCTTAATCTCTCTTGAGTTTTGCTCCCTGTGTGAAAGGTATAGATAGATTAGGGTGGATTTTGTTGTTGTTGTTTGCTTTTACTTTGTCTGCTGAAGTATTGTATTACTATTTGCATAACACTGAGCCATGAAGTATTAGCAGTGTGTGATTTTCCCAACTGAACTAAAAGCAGAAGAAGTGACTGCATGGAGAAATGGGGTGAATTCACATGTTCATGTTCAAGTTCCCTAATAGAAATATGTGATGCACCAATTTGAAGGGAATTACTCATGATCTGCCTTTCCTTATTCATATTGCTATGAGTTTAACATGATGCATTTAGCCCTTGCTTTGGCAGAGCATTAACGCATCTTGCATGGAGAACTTTATGAGGATTACTGAATTAATATGCCTGAAATAGAAAGCAAAGGGAGAGGAGCCATAGTGTGAACCAATTTATTCAAACACAGCCCCAGAGATGTGAGGTCAAACCGTGTCTGGGATGTGTTTGGAATGTCAGATTGATCCATCCCTGCTGGCTATGGGTACTGCATCTCTTCTGTAGTGTGCCTTTAGGAGTGGATATCTTCTAGTGTGTTCACTCCACTATGCACCTGTGTAAGCTGCATTCCCAAACAAATAGTGTATGCAAGTCCGCTGGACTCCCTCCTTTAACCTCATTTAAAGAGCATGCAAATCTCATGAGATGCTTTTCCTTGTTTTAGAGGAAGATGAACACAGTGGCTTTCAGGACCATGGAGAGGTTCTCCTGTCCCAGTCCAAAAGATGAAAGGCTGCTGCAGTTCCGTGTCCCTGCGTTCAGCCAGTATGAAGGCTGAACCCATATTGCCAATGGGCATGTACAGTGTACACAAATACACATGCTGCCACAAGTCAATTCAGAGAGACTAACGCCTTGATCAACACCCACGTACACCTGAACAACACTCACGTAATCATGAAAGAGCACAGGTTCACAGCTGCTCAGCCCTGTTGTTGGCACTCACACTTTTCCTTTTCAGCTAGTCTGACTTGAAGCTCACCAAGACTCTGGCCTACAGGCTCAAATTAATCAGCTCACCCACTTGGAAGAGTGTAACAAATTGGATTTAATGATAAGATAGGGCAGAATGTGATGATGAAGTGGAGGGCTCAGTCTGACAAGCAACATGTCAACATACAGCTGTCCTCGTTAGTCTCTTTTTCTCTTTTTTTCTCACACTTTTTCTCCGTGATCCATCTCAGTTTCTCCCTTTGATCTTCCCACTGAACATCCCACTGTGAGTATTGCATATTTCTGTCTGGGCAGCCTGTCAGATTTGCTCCTTTTCCTTTCCCTTTCTTTTCTCTTTTTTCTTATCTCCATTCTCCAGGGACCCACCTGTTCAACCAAATGGAATGTTAATTTTAACCTCTGCTAGTATTTTGATTGCTCTGTCTTCTCTATTTGCAGGGCCCTGTTGGACCCCCAGGAGACAAAGGATCATTGGTACAGTATGTCTTTTTCACTACACCCAGATTTTTTGGGGAGGGGGCAAACAAATGAATTTTGTTACTATCACCGATTTCATATAATCATGATTAATTTTTTGGTTCTATATTTTTCCAAGAGACGGTAGAGCCATATGTTGGCTGGTTAGCCAAATGAGACTTCAGATGTGCACTACCACGTGTCTGCTGTAGTGGGTTATTAGAAAAAGAGTTATCCAGACTCTTGTTCTGGTGACAACTTTTCCTCACCCCTCAGAACAGTCCCACAGGTGGAAGGAAGAAGTATGTCATGGCACACATGACACGTTGTTATGCCTTATAATCAAAGCCTCAAATGTATAAATACTCTTAAGCATTTTTCTTGCTTGAGGCTTACAGAAAACCCTGCATTTAAGTATTTACCAAACACACTTATTTCCTTCATGGTTTACAAGGATGCAGTCTATAGGTGTGAAGCAAATAGCTGTTTATTGTAGTTTCACTGTATGCTGGCATGCATTTCCAGTGGTATAGCCCAGTCATGGTGTGTACTAGTTTGACACTGAGGAATTGAATCCTCGTTTCTCCTCCACAGTCCCATGATCAGTTGTATTTTCTCCCTGTTCATATACTTGCCTTCTTATAAAGAGTCATTATTACAGTTGAGGTATGTGAGATTTGACTGGAGTGATGCACTTACAGTTCCTGGAGGCATAAGAACAACTGATGTTGTGATAGTTCAATGTGGAATTATTTTTATTCTCTTTTGAAAGTTTTTAACTGTTAGCATTGTGGGCTGTTGGTGGTGGTGTGTTTTTTTTTTCTTCCAAATAATTATTGAGTTGAGTATTTTTTTCTCTTCAGCTAAGGATAATCTGGCAAGTATTGCTCATGTTTCTGTGTTTGTCTGTTCTCTCCCTGCCAGGGTCCTCGTGGTATACCTGGTATCCCTGGACCACAGGGGCCTCCTGGCCAGGATGTAAGTAAAACAAAAGTGTAAGTGCTTACAAAATTTGCTGATGCTTAAGTCTAATTTCCCTAAAAATTGTGTGCATACTCAACCTTCGTTGTTGAGTGTTACTAGGATAGTCCAATGGAAATGATTTGCAAAAATTGAGCTCTTATATTTCAGGATTTCAGGGAAAAAGACATTTAGGCTACGGAGTAACTTTTCAAGGAAAGCGATGGACAGCTTATGCGGCAGCATACACTGGGGAATGATCCTACAGTAGAAAAGGATGATAGTTAAGCTCTCTAGGAAATTCTTAGAAGCCTCTAAGACAAGTAACCTGTAATATTTCTATAAAAATAAGGCCACCCCCACTAAAAAGCTTTTTATGAGTTCATTTTGCTGCTGCTGCTGTGCTTGAGAGATGACACTTTAACCTCTTTTCTGTGCGTTTTCCTCACTCAACTCTCTGCAGTTGAGTCATGGAGCTAAGAGATAGAGGGAAGCATGGCAGACTCCTGGCTTGATAGCTGAGCCCTCTCGCTGCCCAGTTGTGTCACAGTGTTGAATCAGAAAGGGAAGAGTTTTTTCTCTGCTGGTACACTCTGCTCTGTGACATGGAAACCTGCCTTGGAGGAAACTCAGCAAGGGAGCTGTGAAGATTTTGAGAGATGTAATCTTTGCATTTGTGCCTGTTGGAGGAATGCTGTGGGAAAGGGACAGTAACTCTCCTCCTCATCATGCTTTCTTATGCTGTCTTATCTAAAATGGGTACCAATTTTCATGAAGTACATGCAAGCGTGTTATCCCTCATGCATCATTATTGACATACACCAGTTATCATAAAAGGTGCACTTTTCTATAAGATAGATCTCCTTTCCTCCTGAAACATTTGGAAAAGAAGGTCTTGGTTTTTTGCTCAACTGCTCCGTCATAAGACAAATGATTGTGACAGTGGCATTCCTCAAAAGCCTATTGTGGCAGAAATGGTCTATCACTTCGTGTCCCTGAGCAACCATAGCAAATGTTTGAGTTCTTTAACCAAGAGGTTTTAAACTAGAAATACAGAGCTTTTATACAGGAGATAAAACAGATGAGCTTATTGCAGCTGCATATGAGGAGAGTGCAGAGCCAGCTTTTCTAAGTCTCTTTCTGGCTCTGCTCAGATCAATGTTGACTGGTCAGCTCTTGGAGAGGCAGCACTGCAGTCTTTCTATCTCTCCCAGCAGGAAATTACCCAAGCAAAACCATTGCTTATGGTACTTAGAAAGCACATCTTCTATTACACAAACTGACTTAATTGCAGTCAGCATCCCTTTTAAGAACTGTGTTTTCTGGTTGTTCACCTATTAAGCAATTCTGCCTGTGTTTCAAGATGTGTAAATGTAACTACAGAGCACATTCCAATATTTCTTGGTATAACAGCAGGGATACTTTGTTTGACAAGATCCTGCACTTCCTAGTTTCTTGATCTCCACTTTCATTTATGAGTAATACAAAGGATTTCTGGTTCCGCTTTTTGCACATTTCTGTATCAGTGTAGCATTCCTGTGTTCTTTGAAGCTTGCCCATTTCTGTATTCTCTTGTGTTTATACAGTATGTCATCAGTTAGAAATGCTCTGATTTGAATTGCTGATAGGAGTTTGCCACATAATTCCCAAGCTATTCAGTGGCAACAGCCTTAATGTCTTGCCTCAATGCCTTGTCTTTTGCTGTGGCCCCTGCAAATGTATTTCATGTTGGTTTTTTTTTTTTTCCCTGAGACTGAGTAATTCTTCTAAATCACATTTGCATACAGCAGTCTATTCTCTGCCTTGTTTTTCCAGCTGCAGACTCATCAGATGACCTTGGAAATGTGTCTGTTATAGGTTGTTATATTCCCTGATACTGCAATATCATATTTAGAGTTGTATTTCGGGAGGTGAAAGAATAAATACTTCCTTTGCAGTAGCTTTGACCAGAATTATCTCCCAGAGGAATACATTGTTTTTCTGCATGACTGCATCCTGGAAGGAGTGGCTGACAAACCATTAGGCTGTGCTGCCGTTCAGTGATCCTCACAGACTGGAGAGTTCAATGTGGAACTTCTAGGGAGAGTCCAGCAGAGGGCCACAAAGATGAGAGACCTGGAGCATCTCTCTTATGAGGAAAGGCTGAGAGACCTGGGACCGCTCAGCCTAGAGAAGACCGAGGGGGGACGTCATCAATACTTATAAATATCTAATGGGTGGGAGTCAAGTGATCACAAATTGGAAAGCAGGAAGTTCCATCTGAACATGAGGGAAAGCTTCGTTACTTTGAGGGTGAGAGAACACTGGAACAGGCTGCCTGTAGAGGTTGTGGAGTCTCCTTCTCTGGAGATATTCAGAATGCACCCGGACACTTTCCTGTGCAGCCTTCTGAAGGGAACCTGCTTTAACGGGGGGTTGAACTGGATAATTTCCAGAGGTCCTTTCCAACTTCTATGATTCCGTGGTTCTGTGATCAAAAAATCTTTCGAGTGCCCTAAAGCATGTGCGACATGTTTAGCAACAGTAATGCCCTAGGTTCCTTAGAAACCTTGGCAGCTTACTCAAATACCAAGTGTTCTTGGGACAATATCTTGCTTTATTAAAACTTAGGCTTTGAAAATCCTTGCCCAAGTTTACAGTACAGAGATGTGTAGGTTTGGTGTTGTTCTCTTACTCTTAGCGTAAGGTTTGGTGTTTATTTGTATGAACTATTCTTCAGAGTTCACTATGTCCATAAATCCCTGCAGAGCCTCTTCTTCTGGACAAAGCTGTGAAGAGCTGAATCTACTGCTTTATTTTTCTATATCATCTTTGGTCTACCTATGTTATCCTCTAAATTTGAAATTTGTCTTTTTTTTTTTTTCTGATTAACTAAAGTCCCAGTTCTTAAGCTTGAAAAATGCAAACTTTTTTATATTCTTTGTTTTGTTTGTTTCTTTTGTTTTTTTTTATTCTTATGTTTGGAGATGGGAACAGGAATGCCAAGAAACAGATGGAACTGAACTTGGCAAAGGATGCAAAGAATAACAAGAGATTCCGTGGGCTCAGTGGTTAGAAAAGAAGAGCATACCCCCAAGAAGAGTGTATCACCTCTGATAAATAAGTAGGGAGAAGTGGCTATAGTGGTCACAGAGAAGGCTGAGATACTCAACACGTTCTTTGCCTTGGTCTCCACTGGCAATCAGGCTTCCCACATCTTTCATGTCCTGAACCTCCAGTTAGAGGCTGGGGGAGCAAAATCCCTCCCACTGTAAGCAAAGAGAGAGTTTGAGACCACCTGATGAGACTAAATATATACAAGTCTAAGGGCCAGATAACATGCATCTCAGGGTCCTGAAGAAACTGACTGAAGTGGTTGCCAAGTCACTCTCCATCATATTTGAAAAGTCATGTCTGTTGGGAAAAGTCCCCATTGTCTGGAAAAAGGGAAACATCACTCCCATTTTTAAGAAAGGTAGAAAGGAGTACCTGGGCAACTACAGGCTGGTGAGCCTCCCCTCTGTGCCGGGAAAGATCATGGAACAGATCCTCCTTAAAACTATTTTAAGACACATGCAAGGTGAAGAGGTGATAGCCTCTGAGATAGCCAGCATGGCTTCACCAGGAGCAAATTATGCCTGGCCTCTCTGGTGGCCTGCTAGAATGGAGCAACAGCATCAGCCAACAAAGGAAGATCAACTGATGTCACTTACCTGGGCTTCTGTAAAGCCTTTGACACGGTCCCACACAACATCCTTATCTGTAAATTGCAGAAATGTGGATTTGTCAGGTGTCCTATTCGATGCATAAGGAATTGGCTGCATAACCAGAGCCAGAGAGTTGCATTCAATGGCTCTGTGTCCAGGTGGAGTCAGGTGATGAGTGGTGTCCCTCAGGAGTCTGCACTGGGACTGGTGCTCTTTAATATCTTTATCAACAACCTAGACAGTGGGATTGAGTGCACCCTCAGGAATTTTGCTGATGACAGTAAGCTGAGTGGTGCAGTTGATACAACAGATGGAAGGGGCACCATCCAGAGGGACCTGGACTTCGAAACTGGGTGCATGTGAGCCTAATAAAGTTCAATAAAGCGGAATGATTTTAAACTAAAAGAAGGGAGATTTAGATTAGATTTTAGGAGATAATTCTTTACTCAGAGGGTGGTGAGGCACTGGAATAAGTTGCCCAGAGAAGCTCTGATTGCCCTATCCCTGGAGGTTTGATGAAGCCCTGGGCAGCCTGATCTGATGGGTGGCAACCCTGTCCATGGCAGGGAGTTGGAAGTAGGTGGGCTTTATGGACCCCTCTAACTCAAGCCATTCTATGATATTATTCTATAATTTGTATTTCTCTCTAGTTGGACTACTTTTCTCCATAATAGGACTGTTACATGCCTAATTTCATCCCCTCAATGAAATTACTTCAAATATTAATTTTACTTACTTTTGGAAAAAAGAAAAATCCAAGCACATTTTAAGCTGGCAGTATTACTGTATCAATTATTAAAAAAGCATAGCCTTAAGTAACTTATCCAGAGAAACTGGCCAAATCTGTGTCATGCTCTGAAAGCTGCAGAAAATGATTCTATGCTTTTCTCTGGAAGCATCCATTCTGCTCTCCCTGGGAGAGAAAAAAGTTTCCTTTCAGCATACCTTAAATTAAAACACAATATGAATGACAAAGTCTCTTGTCCTACGGGTGGCACTGGGGGCACCCATTTAATTTGGTCTTTCTGTATTTTGATTATGATAATTTTAATTAACATAACCATTAATCATTTTTAAATGTGCTAATTATTACTGATAACTACATTCCAATTTTACTGGGAAGTTAATCTTCCCATCTATTTATTTTTGTAATTGCAAAAACTTAGTGTATGCATACATTACTGCCACTGGATCTGAAAAACAGACTTTTCTTTCCTGGGGTTGGTTTTCCCATGCAGTTAGAAGGCCATTGTCAAGGAGTTTTTGTCTTTGCTTTAGAATTCATGCATCCCAAATCAAAGGATACTAATTAAGTTTCCTTTTTTTCTTGTTATTCCTGGAAATAGAACACATCAACACTAGTGATTTTATGTTTAGTTTTCTATTTTGTAGTAGTATTTCCCAACCATATGCTTTTGATTTTACTGTTGCATGTGGCTGGCTTCCTTGTAAGTTTTCTATGTTTTATTTTTCAACGTGTCATTTACACAACTTCCATCCATTCCTGCTTTGGGACCATTTGTGTGTGTCAGCTTTTGTGGGCCAATCAAGTACTCTGGATCCTGTGCATCACACCTCCCTGTTGCTGCCTGCTTTGTCCTCTCTGATATCCAGTGGCACTATTAATTGATATTCTAATATCAATTGCAGTTATACTCTGTACCTTCTGTCATTTTCAGTCAGCTCAGAGTAGTTCACAGCTTGTAGCTGGTTATCTTTTCTAACTCCAAGTCTCTATAGCTCAGCAGTGTTTTCTTTGTTTTGAACTCAGCCCATTGCCTATTCTGCAATAATGCAACATGCTGAAGTGTTATTGTCCTATATTTCAACTCAGACAGTCATTCATCAAAGGAGACTCTCTTTTTGCAGTCTTGTACTTCAACTTTTTGGCTTTTCCTGGGGATGCTGTGGTTTTCAAGTTCACCAACCATGGCATTTCTCATCCTGATTTATTTACATCCTGTTAAAAGACATCACCAGCTCTGCATCATACAGCTTTCAAAAAGATAGGTCTAACTCCTTGTCTCAAAGTAATCTGATGCAATGTAGATATCATAGCCATGTTTAAGAGAATTTCAGTTCTAGTTACTTTCTGATCAAGGATGATTCTCATGGCTCAAGTCTTTGCTTTCTGTTGAACTCCTTAAAACAAATGCTGTGTGAGTCTTCCTGAACATGGCCAATATGTGAATGTAAGATCAGTGTAATAGGTATGTAGGGAATGCTCTTCCCACTTTGAGATGTGGTTTAAGAGGATGCCAAAAACATGAGCTGAAGATTAGCAACCGAAGGAACTCTGGGAAGATCGCAATTGTCTAACAACCACATAGCTGTTCTTTAGAAACAGCAATCTAAAAATGGTTGAAATTTTGTCTTGTGTTTCTTCATTTCCCCATAAGGACATCTGTAGGTAATTATGAACTGAATATCTCCTTCACACTTTACCTTCTCTTGAATCTCACCTGTGGAAGGTTTAGCTTCCTCTAAAAACAAGCTTTTCATCCATGGAATTCAGTACCACTTCAGTTCCACTTAAGTCACTTCAGTTCATATTTAATATTGATCTCTTAGGAAGCCAAGGTAACTGAAGGGTTGTCATTCACTCAGAAGTGTTTAATATGGACATAGAAAAAGAGCAACCAAATGTTTTTTATTTTCTCTTTCCTCTGATGTGGACTACAGAATTTAAATTACAAGTGAGATACAAGGATGAAATTCTGTTTTTCCCTATAGCTGTAACTGCGATATAGTAGGTTATCACAGCAGTGCCTTTGTGCACACCCCGTGCATGTAGATCATGAGTTCCCCAGTCAGCCCAGGAACTCTCCATCTAGTTGGTTTCATTAATAGTACAATGCACTTACTGGAAATGATGGACCAACTTGAATTCAGGTGATTGACATAATTCCTAAGCCCCTTCCTAACAAACCCTTTGACAATTCTTAAAGCTGCTTTCCATGTTCTAATTTGAGTAGCCTCAGGTGTTCCCTGGGTGTGCTGAGCCTAGGCCAATTTACAGGCATTACTTATGTTGATTAACGTCCTGGGTGGGGAATCTGGCACTGTCACAGAGACCTCCTCAGGTGGGTGCTACTGCAGAAGCAACCGGAGCACGGAAAAGATGCTTCTAAGTAGTAAGTAGAAACTGTTCTGCACACACAAATATGGTTGTGTAGGTCAGTCTTTTGTATGCAGTTTAAGAAGACCAATAGCAATGGATCACACATATGCAGGAATAATTACATAGGACAACAGCTTGATTGGGAAGTTAGAGAATGGTTTTGGAAATCTCGCTGAGTCCAACTGAAAATGCCACTAGAGATTTCTCTCACTGTCTGATTAATGACCAACTGTTCTGTTCAAGAGACTCAGTTCTCCGTGTAAGCATTACTTCATGCAAAGATTCAAAACAATGTTGTTTGTTTTTTAACAAATTAATTACTTGATAATAACAGGCATGAGATGCCCATTAGGGTTCCCTTTTCCCAACCATGGCTTCCTGCACCTTGAATTCCAAGAATGCTGCTCATTTCCTTATTTTCATCTCATGAAAACTGACACAAATACTTTCTTCACATCAAAAATGAAAAAAAGAACAAAAAGTTTACTTACTATTTCAGGTGCAAGGTCTTGTTTGCAACACTAATGCAAAGAGAGGCCATGATTTTTCATTTTACAGGCGTCTTCAGGAATTTAAAGCTTCATCCTTCACACTTCTGCAGTCATAGTGTTTCCTGGGACCAGGAGACATGCCAGAGCAATTTCAGTTGTGTGACTCAGATGAATTTCACTGGGTCATAATGTAGATAAGAGAGATTTAGGAAGGAATGAGAAAAAGTAATTAAGAAACAGCAAAAAAAAACAAAGAAGGACAACTTCTAAATTAGTATATAGATGAGTTGACTGTGTGCCACATGCAGAGGTGCTCAGCGGAAATATTTGTTAGTCCAAGCAATCAGCAGAATGTGGGAGCAACCAGAGGGTTAGCATATAGTAATCTCATAGAGTTTTCCTTTTCTTAAATTATAGGGTATACCTGGAAATCCAGGGGAAAGAGGACCTCCTGGAAAACCAGTACGTAACTTTTCTTCCATGCTGCATCCCCCAAAAGTTTTTGTCCTCCTGTTCTGTTCCCTTCTATCTCATTTCCCTCTGGTACAAGTTGTCTCGAGTACGATTCAGTGTTTTTTCTCTGCTGCTCTTCCCAGGAAAAAAAATAAAAAAACAACTAGGAGCCATTAAAGGATTGTAATAAAAATACCTGTGATGGGTTTGGAACAGTATGAAAATAACTGAATGTTCTGCATGCAAAAAAAAAAAAAAAAANAAAATTGTAAAGGCAATTTCTTAAAAACACTGTAGTGTGCTATAAGCGAGTACATGATGAAGAAGAGGTCTCAGATATGATGTTCATTGATAGTGTAAGGGAACTGGTATGTTTTTAGCCCAGAGAGAAACTTATACCAGACCACAGACATGTGGAAGATTTCTTACATTTATACCTTTGAAAATTGCCTGAATTTTTCACTCCACAGGGTACCTCACCCCTGCTATCTCCGGAGGACATAAATCTCTTAGTAAAGGTAATCAGCTTTTGAGGGCGGTGGGAGTTTATCTGTATGTTTGATTCAAACCTAACTAACACCATGCAATGGGAAGGTGTCAGAGCTAGAAGTGCAAAAGATGCCTTAAACTACTCCAGCAGAGCTTGAAAATTGCAGGTGTCCTGCTGGCACAGCTGTTGGGACACACAAGGATGTGCTGGAGATCAAAACCTAGTGCTCTCCAGCAGCCCACACTAGTGACATGGCCTATAAAGCTCTTTGTAATGTGATTTAAGTAGTAAAAACTCTGAGACTTTTTCATCTCTTTGGGAGGCTTTCATTTCCAAGCAGAAATAACTATTGTGAAGTTGTATTATCTAAAGCAGAAAATGGAAACCACTTTAATCAAATGGCTGATCTTTCACACACAACTGCAACAGTGACCACACTTCTCACTATGGGTGCAAATTCAGTTTGCATAATGCCTCTAAAAGGATGCAGGTAATTAACCCCACACGCACCTGTGTTTCAAACATGGTGATCTGTCTGTCTGCTTTTACTCTCCATGTAGACAGTTGTCTGGAAAATGAGTCTGTATTTGAGAGGTGCTGATTGCAAAATCTTTAAAGATTTACATGGGCTGAGTTGGGAGATTTTTAAGCAGGTTTGACACATGGCAAGAAATCCTTTCTTATTGATTAAAAGAAACTGAAAAATTACTTTTTTTACTAACCACATTAACAAAATGACCCTTTTAAGATTGCTGCTTTGAAATGACTTCATTGAAAAGCTGTTTTTCTCAGGCAACAAGTATTTTTTTTTTCCAGAGAGTTCACTTTATTGCACTGTTCTGTATTTCTGATCTCTTTATGTTTGGTACTTTTTCACTCCATACCTGGCCCAGCCTTACACACAGCATCACCTTCAGACCCCAGATGCAATTAAGGCTCTGTTGTTCTGGGTATCTCTCAAGCTCTTAGATTTTCAGTAGGAAAATATTAATGAAGGAAGTGAGGTTTCAGAAAGACACTTAACCCTGCAATTTCACAATGGATCATTGGCTGAGCTGAGAGTTGTACCAAGCTGACCTGATGTCCCATCTTTTGGGCTGTGTTGTCTCTCATAGCCAGGACTCACTTCCCTTTTACTAATGGAAGTCTGTCTTTGAAGTGAAAATGTCATACCTTGAGGACAGCAGAATTGGAAAGAGTGTCGAGATGATGCTTCAAATAATTTTTGAGGGAGGGAGGTTGTAATTCTTATGGCCAGACACTTTGATGTTCACCTGGTCTTCATGAACTCCAGCAGATGAGTTCTCCTTAGCCAGGCTACCTACAGAATAGTTTCTTTTGCAGAACACCCTTTCTGGTGCTGTGCTGCAACAATGGAGTTTTCCATAGCAGTATGCCCTCTTAGCAGTAACTCAGGTCTGTTTCACTGATACAGAAAGAGTTTTCTTCAAGTAGTCTTGTAGATTACAAAGCTTTTCTTGATAGTGTTGGTTTGTGGCTATGTGATCATTTCCTCAGTTTCTTGATCATTAAGATCAGTTAAGAGCTGTCCAAAACACCCCAGGGGATCCTGTGGAAGCTCAGCAGCTGGCTCTCTCTCCTTCACACTAACCTCACTTCACGGTATGTCAAAATAACCCAGTTCCTCCTTGGTGTGGTCAAAGTGCAATGGCCTACAGGTTATGCTAGCTCCCCACTTCTGCATTCATACTCAGCATCTGCGGGCTCTGCTAGATACCTTCAGTCTGTTGCTTATTTACTTCTTAATGTTCTCTACTAGGATGTGTGCACTGAATGCCCACCTGGCCCACCAGGACTGCCAGGCATCCCAGGTTTCAAAGGCGACAAAGGTCTCCGAGGACCACCAGGTAGAGACGGCCAGGATGGGAAAATGGTAAGAGTGCTAGGGAAGTGGTCATCCCTTGGATTTGGTTTAACTATGTCCCTTGGATATGCTTTAACCATTTTTTTTTTCCTAACAATATTTTTACATGATTGATTTTTATTTTTTTTTAGTTACAATGTACTGAATCTTTTATATCTGTCTTTGGAGTCAATGGACTAGATTTCAGCTGCTTCAGAGAGCCATAAGGTCTCTTCTGAGCCTTCTTTTCTCCAGACTAAACAATCCCAGTTCCCTCAGCCACTCCTCATAAGAATTGTGCTCCAGACCCCTTGCAAGCTTCATTGCTCTTCACTGGACATGCTCCAGAGCCTTGATGTCTTTCTTCTAGTGAGCGGCCAAAAACTGAATACAGTACTCAAGGTGTGGCCTCACCAGAGCTGAGTATGGTGACCAGCTTTCCTGGAGCCCTTTACCTTTCAGGACAGACTCCCAAGGGACCCTCCCTACCAGTGTCCTGAATAGTTCGAAGTCTGCCCTCCAGAAGTCCATTATAGCAGTTATGCTGACCCCCCTCCTGACTTCACCAAGAATAGAGAACTTTAGCATTTCATGGTTGCTCTGCCCAAGACAGCTCCTGACCTCCACATCTTCCAGCAGTTCTCTGTTTCTGAACAGCAGGTCTAGCGGGGCACCTCCTCTGGTAGGCTCTCTTACCATTTGCATCAGGAAGTTACCTCCCACATTTTCTAGAAACCTCCTAAACAGCTTTTTCTGCTCTGTATTATATTTCCAGCATATATCAGGGAAGTTGAAGTCCCCCATGAGAACAAGGGCTGGTGATCGCACAACTTCTGCCAGCTGCTTGTAAAATACCTCATCCATCTCTTCATCTTGGTTAAGCAGCTTATAACAGACCCTCCACCAGGATGTCAGCCCTATTGACCTTCCCCCTAATCCTTACCCACATAGACTCAACCTTATTATTGTGAGGCACAAGCTCAACAAATCAAAACAGTCTCTAACATAAGAAGCCACGCCACCACCCCTCCTTTCTTGCCTTTTCATTCTGAAGAGCTTGTGGCTATCCATTGCAACATTCCAGTCGTGGGACCAATCCTACCATGTTTCAGTAATGACAACTAAGTTATAGTTCGCCTGCCATGCAATGGCTGACAGCTTCTCCTGTTTGTTGTCCATGCTGTGTGCCTTGGTGTAGATGCGCTTCATCTGAAACATTTGCCTCACTCCCAATCCTGTCATCATTCTCCTAGACTCATCTTTAGTGAGCCTTATTTTATTCCCTTCCCCTTTCACACCTAATTTAAAACCATCTCAGTGAGCCCTGCCAGCTCCTGGGCTAGAATCTGTTTCCCCCTTTAAAACTGGTGAGACCCATCTGCAGCCATCAGGACAGGCACCCGGTAAGCCACTCCATGGTCAAAAAACCAAAACTCCTGCAATTGCACCAGCCTATCAACCACGTGTGTATGAGATGGGTTTTCCTGGTCCTCTCAATAGCACTTGCTGCAACTGAGGGGACAGAGAAAAACACTACCTGTCACCTGTTCTTGTCCATCATCTATTCTGTAGGAGAAACCAAATAACTCAGAAGCTGTTTTTCAGTAATGTTCATTGTTCAAAAGGAGAAATAGCAGTGGTGTGTGAAAAAAATGTAGAGAACAGTGACTGAGGAATGAGTAGAGTACATTGCTGATTGAGCCGTGATCATTATGTGGACTTTTTGCTGGCTACAAGGATGCCTAAGGGAAGTTTCAGGAGTAGCTATTGTTTAAGAGACACAAATTTTGCAGAGGACTTGAAATAAAGGAAGGAGGTTAAGGGTTTTAACAAATGACATGTGCTGAAATTAATCCCTTAACCTTTTCAATTATCTGTCAGGACAGAGTAAGAGTAAAAGTGATGGCTCTCTACCATCCAGAGATCCTGTATTATTTCACAGCCCTGGAAAAGCTCACCTAATGTTCTCAGTTTCAGTTTTCCTCCGTCAATCATGCTAGTAGATCTCTACAGTTCTACTAAGTGAAAATAAGTGAGTGAAAAAATGCGTGGTGTAACTGAGAATTTGACCCATCTGTCCATAGTGAGCTTTGATGCATCCCATTTGAACTGCAAGGAGGAATTCGGAAGAAGAAAATCAAAACTTTACTGCTCCAGGAAACCAGTCACTCCTGTAAAAAGCCACACGGAGAATGTTATTATTCTAATTAATGAATATCTTGACCATGCTGTACCATATGGGTTTTGGCATGATGGGTTCCAGAGTTTTTCAGATGGGAAATTACCTTGTAATTAATCCTTGTGTGGCACTCTGGTTGTGGCTTCCCCTTGAGATTATGTGTTTCCAGCAGTGGCCAAGGCTGATATGTATAACCACAAAGATTTCCTAAGGGTTAGCTTGTTTGGAAAAGAGCCAACTACATTGTTAGGCATTGTTGTAGGTTAACCAAGAGGCGTACATAATATGCTGATGAACCTTTCAATGCCATATGCACAAAGATCTGTATAGTACAGTAGGTGCTGGAGAACAGATCAATCTGCAGTGCTGAGCATAAAGGTGGCCTGTCCACCCTGGCTCCAGCACTGAGGATGACAGGCTCTGACTTCTTGATCTGTAAGAAACTAGTATTTACATCTACCTCTTCTGCATTGCAGGGAATTGCTGGTCCCAGAGGTCCTGCAGGCCCACCTGGGCTGGATGGCCAAAAGGTTGGTTGATCTTCAGTGTTCTAAGCAGAAATTATCTGTGATTAGATCGAGCACTGGTGACACAGGCTCTTGGTAGGACCCATCCCTATACTAAGGGGTGGAACTGACCTATTGGGGGGGCCCTGAACTGGCAATTCAGTGGAGTACCACAGGTGCACAGAACTGCACAGCTCTCTACATGAACACTGTTCCATTTAAATAGTCTTCTACCATCCGTCTGTTCACAAAAACAAACAAACAGAAATGAAACAAAACAAAACGTAAAGGGTTTGATTCTTGATAAAGAATTTCATTTCACTGGTATTTTGATGAGAGAAATGGAAATCAGAGCAAACTGTCAATCCAAATCAGGTGAGTAAGCAATTAAAGCTTCAGCGGTAACCCTCTTACTGCACTGATTCTTTCCTTTCTATATCCCGCATGTTGGAATCCCTTTAAATTAAAGTGTGGCCTTCAAATACACTATCTGCAATATTTGCAGATCCACAGATCCTGAATGCTCCCTGAAATATACTGTAAAAAGGATAACTTGGTTCAGATATATCTTTCTGCCTCGTGATTTAGGGATGTAGGCCAATATCAAACACAATGTCTGAAGGATTCCATTTTGCATCACATTTTGAGCATTTCCCACAAATAGCTCTGTCAGCATTCTGTTCACAGTGCTAGTGCCTGGTCAGTCAAAACCTTTAAAACTACCTAATGTGAAATAAATCAAAACAAATCAATGGAGGGAGAGAAAAGAAATGAAGGCCACGGTTCCCTACATACTTCTCTGCATCCTGACCTACTGTCTAAAACAACTTCTGCTATTTTAACATCTTTGTATTTGCACTTATTAGTATAGGACAAACTAATACTGATTCAAAAATTAATTTTAAATCTTGCAAATTAAAGTGTGCTGAAGGTGAGCAGTAGAGTCTCAAAAGCAAACATTAAGGCTGATCAAAATGAGAGTACATTTCAAGATTAAATTTTCAAAGGAATTAGCACCCCATAAAGACAATAACCAGTGGAAAACCCAGGTAGTCTCATATGCTGCTTTCTTTAATGCTATGCAAAAGTGGAGGTCTGGGTAGCAAGACTGAATAGAATAGTTTGCATTGGAAGGGACCTTAAAGATCATCTAGTTCCAACACCTTACTGTGGGTAAGGACGCCTTCCACTGGGTTAGGCTGCCCAGGACCCCATTCAACCTGGCATTGGACACGTCCAGGGATGGGGTAACCACAGCTTCTCTGGACAACCTCTTCCAGAGCCTCACCATCCTCACAGTGAAGAATTTTCTTCCTTATAGCTAATCTAAATCTAATCTCTTTTAGTTTAAGGCCACTGCTCTTTCTCTTATCGGTATATGGTATACTCCTTGATAAGGAATCCCTCTTCAGTTTTAATGTAGGCACCCTTCAGCTGCTGGAAGGCTGTTATAAGGTCTCTCTGTAGCCTTCTCCAGGCTGAGCAACCCCAACTCTCACTGCAGAGGCTCTCTGCAACCGCTTCTCAGCCTGTTTAGTTGAAACCTGCCCAAGGAGGTTCTGGATCCCCCATCCCTGGAGGCATTCAAGGCCAGACTGGATGTGGCTCTGGGCAGCCTGGTCTAGTGGTTGGTGACCCTGCACATTGCAATGATCATCTAATTTCAACTAGAAACTAGATGATCATTGTGGTCCTTTTCAACCCAGACCATTCTATGATTCTATGATGATGATTCTATGAAATAACAAGACTTAAACTGTACATGTGCATAATATAAAATCAAATAATTGATAAATAATCTGACTTGCATTCAGTAAACTGGCAAATTCATGGCATTTATAATTGTTAAGAGCAAATATTTTAAAACTTTTCAGAAGAGACAAAGACAAAGGCTGCCACTGTGACTCTTTTCCAAATATTTGAGGAGGCTCCTCATGGTGAAAAATCTGCACTTTTGAAAGTACAATATGTTGTCTCTACCAGCACGGTGCAAATTTGTACAACTCTCTCTTCCCTACTTGGCTCCTAGCTCTCATGTAATGAACCAGAGAATCATTTCAATGGCCTGCAATTCATTAGTGTCCTCTGTGTCGTTCAGGTCATAATTTGTATACCCAGCATCTCAGTATTTTTTGCTGTGTGAGATTCATCTTGCCTGTAAGCAACTGTAAGCACTGATAATACAGACATCTGCTTTTGAGTTAGTTGCTTCTGCTCTGTTGTCAGAGACACAGAGAGATTGGAGGGCACTTAGTGGCCGAATGATTCCTTACCAAAATCCCATTTAGTTCATTGCCTAACAGCCTTTTTATCTTTAAGGCTGTTTATGTCCTCTTCGTGTCCCTGAGCCAAAAAAAAAAA